>JAGGAU010008310.1:0-58276 GCA_017657275.1 Termitomyces sp. T108 | reverse complement strand
GTGTTTCAGTAGAAGGGGTATCGTGTTTCAGCACGTTCTCATCGGATGAGTCGAGTCCGAGTCGGCGTTGTAGATAAACATTAGCTCCCAATTTGTCTTAGCCAAGAATAGGAGTAATACTCATGACGTTCATCCGGACAGAGCAAGTCCGATCGCAGAATTTCGTAATGTCTGCATTATACTTCACAAATCACTAGTTTCATTATGTCGGCGCTAAAATCGTATCTCCCTTCGGTTCTGAATGAATGCGAATGATGGTCGACACCAGTATCTCAAATGAGTCAGGCGTCAGGAGATAACGGTAAATAAAAAATATAAAGTTCATTGGGAGGTACATAATATGTCCCCTTGCTTTAATGGAAATGGAGCGATTGGGGGCATTATGATTATTTGTTGGTCACAAGTTTAGAGTTTGACGGTATTCGAGCTTGATGTATTCTTATGCCAAACTTAAATCTTGAGACTTGAGCTACGACTCGGAAGGCTCCACGAATGACAAAGGATGCCTGACCATCATTGTGGATGTATCAATCATTAAGGTGAAGATGTAACTAGTTACAAGTGTGCAATTGAGTTCATCAGCGGTGGCCCAGACTGGGTCTGTGAAACTATTTGCCTTTTGTTGACGTTCATACTAGTGTCATTTAACTGGCTATTCCCAGTTAGATGTTCAAGATTTTCACTGGTGTAGAAGTTGAATGATAATCTCTAGGCAAAACGAGATCTCCGGCTGATGACTCCAAGAGAGAAGTAGCTCGGAACAATATGGCATCATCACAGCACAAACAAGAGTAGAGTCACTCGACCTCCTTTCCCCTGGTTTTAGAGATGTACGAATCTACGAACGTAAAATTGATCGTGTTTGTCCTGTTCACTCGGGAACCCACTCCGCTTCCAGAACAGTACCCGTTGAATTGCTGAAGAGACGTTCCTAATCGATGGGGCTCGGTAAAGAGGGCAAAACGCAACCAGACACTGTGTTTGCCACAGCTACCAGGTAACTCATCTCTGCGTTCCAGAACAGGCAACCGCGTTGCTGTAGAGAAGCGATACCTTGTTGATCATCACAGGTCCAGGAAAATCGGTAGAACCACGAGTTTTAAGTGTTGCAAAAGCTCAGTCATTGTATCCACTGTATGAGGAGGCAGATGAGATCAAAAGATGATCGGTGTACGATTTGCCATTCTTTCAAAGTGATCTTCCGATGTGCGCGTGAGAGTCGGTGATCATCTATGTTGCTAGCGCGCAAATCAGGTGGGGATACGAAGATGTATTCTGGAGGTGAAAAGGTGGACCAACTCAAGCTACCTGTTTTTGCCCTTCATGTCTGATGTCAGGTCTCGTGACAGTAAGGGGTCTATTGGGTGCGTAGGTCAGGACGAGTCCGCGAGTCTGGAAACGCATAAAGTGTACAGCCCAACATGCTTGCCACAAGGAGAATGACAGGGGAAGGCGTCTGAAGAGGCCTCGACGTATAGCGTGGTTAGACTGCTCGATTGGCCATTTCAGATCGACCTGTTCTGGGCCGAAGGAAAAACCGTTTTATATTACATAATTCCAGATCTAAGTATATAAGCGCGAAGGATCGAATCTGGAAGACAGAGAATCCGAGATCCTGTTTGTTTACTGAGCAAACATGTGAAGGCATGACTAAGTTTTGGACGCCTCACGACACCTGAGAATACTGCGCACGAATCCCCATAAATCTGTGCTCCTTTCATCCTTCATCTCCTTAATCCAGAACGCTGTGAACTATTGTCAGGACGTCCACAGCACACCGCGTTTTACAATGAAAAATTATTCGCCCATTCGGATGAAACCGAGGCAAAGTGCGAGACAAACGCTTGAGAATTACCCGATGTGTAAGGGAATATCTAGGAGTCAAGTGGAGCAATGTCAGGGAAGTTTGTGGTACAGCCGCGGGAGTCATTCTTGGCAATGTCGCTTACATGATTACATCTCGTTCATCAGTATCTAGGAAGTCCAATGCTGGTATAGTCGAAGGAAGATTCAGAGACAAAAATGGTCACCGGGGAAGTATACCACTTGGAGATTTGTGATGCAAACTAGTCAGGTGACTTGCATAACTGGATTTGATAATCGGCCGAGTCCATTCCAGCTCGTTTCGGCCGGCATCAAAATAATCATCAAAATCACCGAGTCAGAATATAAAAAACTTTAAAAGGATTCACTGACTCCCATCCTCGTCGCGTTCTTTCGAGCAGCCGCTTGCTCCCTTCTCTCCAGGCTACTCATTGTTTTTTGGCCATGTCGTTCCCAGCCACGAAACTGCGTCCCAATGTCGCACCAAAAACCGCACAGTTTGTCCGCACAAGATTGACCAAAGTTGGGACGACATGTATGATTGAAGCAAAGTATCGTGTACGCGAGCATGCGCGCAACATCAGTCGTTCAACAGTGCAGAAAGCTACTGTGGCACCTCCTGTGTATGTCTGTAGGGTTCTTGTCTATTTATAGCGGACTGATCCTTTGGTAGGCGTCCATCACCAGCACCAGGATTCCAGCAGGTACCTCCTTCCCATACGAATGTCAATTTACCGGACCACATATCTGGACCTGGACCTTATCCCAATGTACCTCTAGACCATACTTTTGTAGGAATGTCTGGCGGCGAAATTTTTCACGAGATGATGCTACGACATGGTGTCAAACACATTTTCGGCTATCCTGGAGGCGCTATCCTACCCGTCTTTGATGCCATTTACAAGTCGGAACATTTTGACTTTGTTCTTCCTAGGCACGAACAAGGTGCGGGACATATGGCCGAAGGCTATGCTCGTATATCCGGCAAGCCTGGTGTCGTTCTCGTAACGTCAGGTCCCGGCGCCACCAACGTCATCACACCCATGCAGGATGCTCTCTCCGATGGTGTTCCCATGGTCGTATTCACAGGTCAGGTAGCAACCTCCGCGATCGGCTCAGATGCCTTCCAAGAAGCCGACGTTGTTGGTATCTCCCGTAGCTGCACAAAATGGAATGTCATGGTCAAAGACATCGCCGAACTTCCCCGGCGCATCAACGAGGCCTTCAAGATTGCTACCTCTGGGCGCCCAGGCCCTGTCTTGGTCGACTTGCCCAAGGATGTGACAGCTGGCATCCTTCGTACACCTTTGCCATACAAGGCCACTACCCCGGGAGCACACCTCGGCCTCCCTATGAATCCCCTTCACTCACTCGAGCCACCCGTAGACCCACAATTGATCGAACAGGCAGCAAATCTCATTAACCAAGCGCAGCGTCCCATCATTTATGCCGGCAATGGTGTCCTGTCTTCCCCCATGGGTCCAAAACTGTTAAGGAAGCTCGCGGAGCAGGGCAATATCCCCGTAACGACTACTCTACAGGGTCTTGGTGCCTTTGACGAGACCGACCATCGTTCCCTTCACATGCTCGGCATGCATGGCAGTGCGTACGCCAACTTCGCCATGCAAGAAGCCGACGTTATCATTGCCCTGGGCAGCCGTTTCGATGACCGTGTAACTGGTAAGCTTGACACATTCGCACCTGCTGCCAAGGCGGCGGCGGCACAGGGTAGAGGCGGTATTATCCATTTCGAAATCATGCCAAAGAACATAAACAAGGTCGTAGAAGCTTCAATCCCCATTCTCGGCGACGTTATCACCAATATGGCATCTTTGGTACCTCTGATCAAGTCCTCGCCACGTGAAGAATGGTTCCGTGATATACAACACTGGAAAAAGTCATACCCCTTCACGTACACGCCAAGTGCGAAGGGCGACAAGTTGAAACCTCAAGCGGTGATTGAGGAACTCGATAAACAGACAGCACACCGCAAGGAAGAAATCATCGTCTCTACCGGCGTGGGCCAGCATCAGATGTGGGCTGCACAGTTTTTCAGATGGAGACACCCCCAGACCTTGGTGACATCCGGTGGACTTGGTGTATGTAACCTAGTCTACTCGTTTTTGTTCTGACTGTTGATGACTCTGGCTTACAGACCATGGGCTTCGGTTTGCCTTCCGCCATCGGAGCTAAAGTTGCCGCACCCAAGAAGACTGTCGTTGATATCGATGGTGATGCTTCCTTCAGTATGACTGCTATGGAGCTCGCCACTGCCTCGCAATACAACATCGGTGTCAAGGTCCTCGTTCTAAATAATGAGTTCCAAGGCATGGTTCTGCAATGGCAAGGTACAGTCCCTCAGGTATCCACCGTGATGATCTGATGACTTATACAATGTAGATCTGTTTTACGATCGCCGTTACTCGCACACACAGATGACCAACCCGGATTTCGTCCGCCTAGCTCAGGCGATGGGTGTCCACGCCATCAGATGTGAAACTGCCGAGGATCTGCCTGCTAAGATGAAGGAGTTCTTGGAGTACGACAACAGCAAACCCGTATTGATGGAGTGCTACGTTTCCAAGACTGAACATGTGTATCCTATGGTATGCTTCCTCTATATCTGTCGTTGATCAGCCTTTGATAGTGTCATTTTAGGTTCCCGCCGGCAAGGCGTTGCACGAACAGATACTACATCCCACGTTGAAAATCAAAGCAAGAGAGCCTTGATCCCGTTTCATTCTCGCTTCCACTCGAAATTAAAACGGACTCTGCTATGATATCCCTTGCTTCTTGCATTGTGCATTATCTCACTGGATAAATCCTAAAACGCCTATAATGTACAATAGCTTTATCTTTCCTGCTCTTATCAGAGGTATATATATCCCTCTCCCCCTTTATCTATATGTTTTTTTCTGCATTCTACGACATGGTACTACCATTTATAGCAACATATCCAATCTGTAATAACATAATCCTATGTGTCACCTTGAATACGACAAGTTGTTTCTGTTTCAGTAGTGATTTTGCCTTGTGCCACTTCATCTCCAAATGAGATTAATTTCATACCCACTCTTTGAAGGTACGCATTGAAACTACTTCGACACTAACAGATGAAAAGACTAGTGGGTAAAAATATTCCTTCTGATCACAAAAGGGTTAAGTGGAGGAAAATATTAAATAGGGTTTTATCAGACATGTGTACCATCTCTAAGTAATACACAGGATTACATGAGTCAGGCTCAACTTGTCCAAGTATAAGGCAATTGGAATTCTCAAGACCTCAAAGAGAATCATCTTTTGTCATAATCCACAGGAAGCATGTCTCTGGAACAGCATATCAACATCAATGATCAAATCTCATAAGAGCAAGTCCTAAAATAGCTGCAACGACTGGCGAGATTCGGTCTCCAGAGTCTCGATACACTGCCAAGAGGAAAGTCAGAGAAATTTTCGAATCTGCTGCTCATTAGTACCTGCCAAGTGTAATGGAGTTGAACAGTAATCTTGACACTTAAAGCTAAATACAATTACATCTTCAGGTGTCATTTATACTGAAAGCCCCCGTCAACAAACAAGAGACTATGTACATACTATTACCTATCTTATGGCAAAAGCATACGAGGCCACCCAGAGAGAGTTTTCACAGCAATTCGAGACGTTGTTGTTCATGATCGAGGGACAGGCTGGCAAGACTGATCAATGCCATCGTCAATATCATAGCGCCTCAACATTCCCACAGCCGAGTTTGTTGAAGGATCGACGATGCAAAGAATCAACGCCTTGACCCCCGTCAGATAGTTGCCAAAGAACGAATCGTTTCAGGACTCCGGCCGAACCAAAGTCAACGTTGTATACCTTAAAATTTATATAGTAAATCATCAGCATACCAGCATGTCCATCTTTTCCCGGAACTTGAAGGATGATGATGTTTCATGTATTTGTAGAGGACGTATCAAGCTTATGATGAAACCTTCGCCGATCCAGTGCTAATTCTGATAAGTATATTCGCTGTTTTGGGTCGTACAAGGAGCGGTATTATATCACCGGTCGATATCACTGAAAACTGGTGTTCCGAGATCATATTTGGAAACCAAGCTTCCCATACACCTACTCGTAGTAGCATGCCAGTGAACTTGAAAATCATACAACATGAGAGCTATCGTGACAAATAGAAATATATATGGGAATATAGCAAACAAAACCTAGTAGCACTTGATTATGCAAGTACTCCGAGAAATTTAGTGGTCGGAAGGGACTGTTGAGTTTGTGAGGTGTTTTATGACATTCTAGTTTATGACTTGTAGAATGGATAGATGATTCTTGTATTCACAGACACAACTTTTGGTAGGCGATGCGCACGGGTAAAAAACCCATTGCAACCCTACATTAGGTAATTGACATGACTTTGCCGCCAATGCTATCGTCGCGTCTCGTCTTTGAAGTCGGCCTGCGACTTGTCATAACCGAAAGTAAGCAAAAATGGCCAATCGAATTCCATACGGTTCCAGTTGTGGGGTCGTTGTTCCGCCCTACGAACTCCTTCAACAAGAAAGAGGCCTGTAGCTCAAGCGCTCAAGTCTCCATCGTGGGTAAAAGCTCTGAGACCGAGTACTGTAATGGGAAAGTTTCAGGTTCCTTTTACCACCCACCGTTTTCAGAACACGACCAAACCCATTACTTTGTTCATTCAATCACGCAAGTTCTCAACAGGTTCGCCTCGGAATGTCGAAGGAAATCAAGAAATATTACGCAGTTGCTGTCGGTAGAGAAAGCCCGAAAATCTATAATACATGGGAGGAGGTGTCCACTATTTCCCCTGACTTGACGTACCATTGACTGGACCTGTCTTTGTTCTCTAGTGTAAAAGACAGGTTTGTTCCTTGAAAGAACATTGCTCGCATGTATTAATGGACGCCGTTAATTATCGCAGACTCACAAATACCCTGCGGTCTTCAAAAGTTTTTCCTCTTTGCAACAAGCAGAGCAATGGCTTGCAAGTAAGTTAGGACAGCTCGCAAGTAAGTTGAAAAGTTCCAAGAGGATATTCAGTCATGAGATGGGCAGATCAAACTATTGTACATGATCTTCGTTCAAATTCTCAGGGGGCTTCAACCCCGGATCCTGAAGTTTCTTCCATTGCGAATGACTCTTGCTTCAATCATGTCTCTTCTGTGCCTATGGCAGCGGAGCTTAAGTCCCTCGCAAAATCACGGGTAGTACTATCTCTCGAACAACAATATATTCTTGACCTAGTCAAAAGTGGACGCAGCGTCTTCTTCACTGGCTCCGCAGGTTTGGCCGAGGTATCAGTAGAATTTGCGCAAATGCTAAGTTTAATCAGGGACAGGGAAATCTGTACTGTTGCGAGAAATCAGGGACACACTGGTGGGACAAGGGTTAGATGGCGACCGACTAGGTATCACGGCGTCTACAGGAGTAGCAGCCGTCAATATTGGTGGCAGAACACTTCATTCCTGGGCAGGAATAGGACTTGGAGACCAGGATGCAGAACAATACATAGGCAAGTTTTTTGGTGACAAGCGATTTAGTACAGTCCTCCGTCGTTGGCAAACTGTAAATACCCTCATCATTGACGAAGGTGCTTGGAATGAGATAAACATGTATGATGGCATATGTTGGCTCAAACCCTTCTGTAGTGTCGATGGTCGATGGTTCCTTGTTTGACAAACTTGTGAGCTCTCATACCGTATTATGATAAGTCTTCTGACACATAACTATAGGAAACTATAGCTAGAGGAGTCAGAAATAATAAGATCCCTTTTGGTGGGATACAAGTATGTAATCCATGTCTAAATTCCTGTTGTAAATATTCTCTGATCTTATGAGTGGTCAGCTCATCCTTTCAGGCGATTTCTGCCAGCTTCCTCCCATTCCTGGTCGTAACCGGGACGGGTTACCGATACCTGCCGTGTTCGCATTTGATGCTAACTCCTGGGATGCTTGTATTGGCCAGTCTTTCGTACTCACTCGTGTCTTCCGACAGGAAAAACAGGGTATTTTGACTACCAACTAACGTCCTATCTTACTATTGGCTCAACTGATAATAGCTTTCATTGACGCGCTCAATTCTATGCGCTTTGGTCAAATGGACCCTGCAGCCATACGCACTCTTTCCGCTTTGTCCAGAGAGGTAACATATGCAGACGGCATTGGGCCAACGGAATTGTGTGCACTTCTCTTTATTCCATTTATGAATATTTAATCTTCTCCAGATTTTCTACGAGACGTGAAGTTGAAAATGCTAATTCGTTTCGCCTCGCACAACTTAAAACAGCAATACACACTTTTGGAGCTCATGACCTTCCTGGGATAGATTCCTATGGGAACCCTGTCAGTTTGCTGCAGATGGCCCGTCTCCTTGAACGTAATGTTCTCGCTCCTCAAGAAATACAATTAAAGGTTCGAAGAATTACTGACAACTTCTGCTGTAAACAATTCTTTGTTGATGTCTCTTCCCTTCAGGTCGGAGCTCAAGTCATGTTGCTCAAAGTAGGTTCAAGTCATGTCATGTTCGAATACTTCAAGCTCAGTTTCACAGAATTTGATCCAGGGAGAACTAGTAAATGGTTCCGTTGGTCAGATCGTGCGATTTGAGACAGCACGAGAAGCACTTTCTCGGCATACTCGTGTGGGTGATGACAAAGGAAATAGCAACCAGGAGCTGCCTGAAATTGATATTGCTTGGCCCGTTGTTCGGTTCATCGGTGGGCAAGAGGTCTTTATAATTCCTCAGAAATTCACGGTGAACAATGCTCGGGGAGAAATGGAAGCCTGCCGTAAACAGGTGAGCTGTGCATTTAATTTGGATTTCTCCATTACCCACTAGATTGCAGGTTCCATTGATTCTATCTTGGGCACTCAGTGTGCATAAATCCCAGGGACGAACTCTAGAACGTGTCAAGGTGGATCTTGGACGAACATTTGAGATGGGTCAAGGTGGTGTTTCAATCAACATATTACGACACTTGAATTAAATCATTTCCATCTAGCTTATGTTGCTCTTTCTCGCGCAACTCGCATGGATCAACTTCAGGTCGTTAATTTTGACGTATCAAAGCATGTTTTAGTTTCTCAAGTTGTTGTAACTTGGTTTGACTGGACCATGTAGGATTAGGGCTCATCCTAGAGTCATTGAACGGCATCTACAGATGCGCAGTCATCCACTCAATGCTTCCAGTCCTGATGTGATAGACACATGGGATTATGAAAACGATGCCACAGACGCGACTACGGCGACGGAGGTAATTGGTCTTGATCCGGATGATGAACTTGCGATGGCATGGTATCATGGGTCATGATTATCTTATGTTAACAGACGGTTAGATATAATACTCCCTGATCATCCATGATGAAGCAATGCATGTCATGGAATGGGGCCACACAAATTGTACAGTACTTCCGGAAATCAAGTCATTGCGAGTTTACGGACTTCCAGGCGATCTATCAATACGCAGCTCCCCAAATAGCGCCGAAGCGATCTACCTCATCTCCAGAGCGACCCCAGAATCCAACGAGACCCCAGTGAGCATCATTGGCAGCGACATCGGTAGGAACAGTAGTATTAGTACAATCACTTGTAGGTACTCCACCAGAGAGTATCCTCCCGAGGTTGGTCGTGAAGCTGGCATAGAAGATACGGACCGAACCGCTGCGGAGTCCCTTACATGCCTGAATCTTGTTGACATATTCCCCGAGGTCGAGAGTCAAGGTTGTCGGGACCCCACCTGTGCCACCATGAGTTACTGTGATATTGGTACCGTTGGTATATTGGGCTGTGTAAGAGAGAGCATCAACGCGGTTACCACTCCTGATTGTCAGGGAGGTAATTCGATAGAGCATGAGAGTCGGGGTCGATAGTAAAGCAAGATCATTGTAAAACGTGCCACCAGTGCCACCAAAAAAGTCAGCAAGACGGAGTGAAGACGAAAGCGTCCAAGAGATAACGCTCGAAGTGGGGTAATGGTCGCTTAGGGGGGCACCGGCGCTGTCGAGGAATGCGTCGTTCTCGTTGGTGAATGTGATCGATTCAATTGAGACGGTACTACTGCCGCGAACGAAGGTCTTGTCGACGACCTCGCAAGCGACCATTTCGGTTTGAGTGGTACCAGCAGGGAAGGGGAAATCGCAAACCAAAGCATCTGCACCTTCAACTGGAAACGAGCCGCCGCGCACAAAGCTGACCCAAACGTCAGTGACTTCGAGGGCGTCAACGAGGCTGTGAAGGGATTCGGAATCACCTACTCGGGTGTAGCGAGTGTTGGTGTCTCCCATGACGACGATGGGCATACCAATGGATGCGGTCTGAGCATAGGCAGTAACCTGGGCAAGGTTGGATGCACGAGCATTGATGTCACCGGCCTGATCGCCAGCATCTCCATGAAGATTATAGAGGTCAAGCCAAAAACCATCGCTGATTCTGACACGGGCGAATGTGAACCCCTTCGGGGTAAGGCAATCACCATTGTTAAGGTTGCAAGAAGACCATTTGACGCGGTCAAGGTCGAAATAAGGGAAATCAGAGAGGGTATTGAGACCGGATCCAATGCCAGCGATGCCAGATGTCGGGGTACGGAATGCATGAGTGTCGTTGCCGTACAATTCATTGTGAAAGTTGAAATCCTCTTGTACATTGATAATGTTGTAGGGTCTGAGACGGGGAGAAATTAGAGGAGTGTTCACTTTGGGGTTACCAGAGGACAAAATCTCTGTATTTTGGTGAAGATTGATTGAGTACAACTTGAAATATAGAATCTGCTCACCAGGAAGCCCAGCAACATTGTACGAGAGCAGGGAAAACGACCCAGAAGTTTGAGCGGCAGCAGTCGATACAATCAACGTTGGCAATGTCACGAGAAAGATCATTTTGAACCACAGTAAGGGATTGAGAGACCAAAGATTCGCGAGGTGATCATGCCTTTTATCTCGTAAAAGAACTGAAACACATTGAACATGGGCAGATGCTCTCACAAACAATAGCAGTAATCCGTTGCCAGACATGGACCGCCATATCGTTCCATAGGAATAAGAAGCCAAAGAACAATGTGGTCACAATTCTAAATGTCCGGGATTTCAATGATATTTCTGGCATGGGAACGTGTAACTGTTAAAGGAGCGATATAATGGTACGCGGTTAATCGAAGCTCTGTCTGTAGGGTCTACATGAAAGCGGCATTGACATTGAATGCAGAAAATAGAAGATTTGCCAAGAAATTCTCACTTCGCGGCGTATTCCTTGGGGGACAGCAAAAAGATCATGTCATGTCTGACACAAGAAAGTGCCCAACGAAGTTCGAAGCAGTCCGGTAACCACGTGCAAGAAGTATAGGAACAAGTACCGTTCAACGGGCCGAAGTTCACGTAAACCTTCGTTTTGTATATTTCTGCTTCAATTACCTACGTCCAGAAAAATCGTTTAGAAATTTCAACTTGAAAGTGCCGGGGCTGAAGATACCTGGAAAATTTCAGCATAATGTAGTCAACTCATCGAAGTCGTCCTGAATTCATCCATTCAACTGATTTGTGCATCAACAATATCGCATCATGATTGAAAACGCACACAGTAACGAGGAATGAAAAAGTGATGCACACTTAATCTCTGAGCAAGTACTTTGACTGGAAAAGCTACCCAAGTATGCTACCATATTAGCCGTAGCTGTCTCAAGTATCACCGTTTTGTTTAGACAGTCTCTCGAATCAATAATCATAGGCTTGGCAACTAGGCTGATGTTGTAGACACAACTTTCTGCATAATCTTACCCGAGAAGACTTGGGAGGTGCCAAACGTCGTAGTGATAGAGCCCTGAGATGCAGAAAAGGTTTTATCCAATGATCTGCCTTATATCGAACGGATCTATTGTTCCCCGCGGTCAAGAAGGTAAAGCTTGGATTGGTACTTGTATTCCCAAGTAACAGTGGTTTCTTACCTAATGACGAGGTTCTACGGCCATGAAGAGTTAAACCAGAGAAAGCCGGAGTCAAAAGGAAGGCGAGACCGTAAAGATCGTCATTAGTCTCAAACGTATGATAGTAAGATGGAACGCACAGAGTTAAGGCATAAATATACCCCTGAAGATCTTCTTCTACGGAATTCTCATTTTTGCCCGTGCACAGCCCGTGTCTTACCATATGAGAGCAGCTGAACACAGGTTTGGGGTCGCTTCGGCTTCGAATAGATGTATACGTACGTATCCAAATGTCATCCATCCATGACGATAAGTATGACAGCAAGGGCTCAGCTCTCCACTCTCCACTTGCCATTTAATGAGAAGTTCCACCGCAGGCTATGCAGAGAAGCTTAGGACCTGAAACGTGTGCGGGTACATTGACAAAGTATGAATGCTTTACTGGTCACTAAAACGAGACAGAAATTGGAGAACATTCTCGTAATTATACTTTGCAAGAAAGCACGTTTATATGTTTGGAACAAGCTCAGCATACATCACAGGGGGAAGTTGTGAATTCCATAAATGTGGCTCACGTGATCAGCTCTTTGATTCAACTAGACTTTTCGGTGCATGTCAGGTTCATCCTGTTGACATGAACTCTCCAGAACCAGGCTCCCCCATATCGACAGACACAGAGTCTCCACCGCCCGAAGAGACTAACGCGCAATTAAGCCCGAACAGCAACTTCGGCGCTCATTTGGTCGGCCAGATCACTCAAACGTTCGCCGGTGGATCTAAACGTCGTCTTCCTGGCGGTACATCTATCGGAGGACCATCTGTCATGCGCGACCCGAAGATGAGACGGAAGATCGAGCAGGCGAAGGGAACGAACGTGGGTCTGGCGAATGCTACATGGGACAGCTCGAAGGAGACCAAACGTGAAGAGAGGGACTTGGTTGATCACCATCTCGTCGATTATTTGAGAAAAGGCACGTTCTTTCCTAATGAAAAGTTGAACGGTTGGCCTGATCTGAGCTTTGATGTACTTAGAGATCGGCGACCCTTTTCAAGATGCTGACATTCACCAACTCGCCTAGTCTCAAGGACGCAGCAGTGCTTGACTCGGTATTTACACTCTTTTTGACTGGTCCTTTTTTTCAATGTTGAACGACCTGGTAGTTCTGAAACTTGCACCGGCTATCTGTATCATACCATACATACCCTTGTACAACACACAACGCTGCTCAAACCTTTTGTATCACAAGTTCATTGAAACACAAGAGCCAGGATATATAACGCGACATATATAAGTTATTTCGTAAATTCGTCAATGAAGCTTGGTACAACAAAAGATCCAGGAAAGCATGAACATGAAGTGCAAATCAAGTGAAAAAAGTGTTCCATTACTCGGTAGTTTGTTTCGCTGATTTCTTTTTGCGTGACGATTTCCGCAACGAGAACATATGTGAAAACGTTTCTTTACCTTTCGTTGATGGTCGTCTCGAGGCATCTATTTGTTGTCTGCTCGCTATAGCCTCCGACAAATTAGTCTGCATACGCCTTAGCGCGACTCCGCCTTCTTCCTGGGCAAAGTCAAATCCACGATCAGTAGATATAACTCCCGTGGCTAAGTCGGTTCGACTTGCACCCATATTGACCGACGCACGCGATGCATGGCGTGGGGGGTTGTCTAAGGATGTTGAACTCTCGTTGACCTGTGATCTGGAAGCTCCACGTTGTGAGGCTGCAGAGGCTGGCCGCCGGAGGGCCTTAAGGTTGGAGATGTGCGCGTCACGAGCAAAATCACGATCTGGCTCGTATTTGCTGATGTAGCGCATGATATCGAGATCATCTGGCATGTAGCTGGCTTTCCATGATCGTGCAATAAAGCGAGGTGCCAAAGATAGGAAGAAGGTGATGGGCATGCTGAACCAGAAGTAGGGTGATGCGAGTAGGATGTAGTAGCTGCCGTAAAGGTTTGTAACTGCATACCCGGGAGAGACGGCTGAATAGATGATCTTAGAGAAAAAGGTCAGTTTGTTTGAAGCCATTCAATATTGTGCAGAAACTTGCTGTGAATATCCAGATAACGACAATGCCGAAGAATACGGTGATGAAAACCCAAACATTCCAGGTCTTTGCACTGAAACCAGTGAAAATGTTGGCAACCATGACGGCAGCTAGTGCCATTGTCTGGTCGCTCTTGAGTATGGCACAACCTCGGAATGCCAGAATAGACTCACCGTAGAGAATTCCTGCAGGTATACAGCATAACCGTCCGATCGTGCTGTCGGTGATGGAAAGTAGGCATAGAAAATAATAAAGAAGATAATAGCAGACTGCAACAATTGTGGGCAAGCATTGTTGACGAGGTTAAAAACTGCACTCACCTGGTATAAGCCGTCCAAGAGATAGGTGAAGAAGGCTCTCATCCCAAACCACGTTCCCCTTCGACCAAAGTGATACAGCTCTGGCACTGCCATCAAGACGTGATAGTCTGCCGTAAATATTGTGAATAGAAATATACCAACCAGTTCAGGATGACATACCGAGTATGCGGTCAAACACGCCAATACCAATTACAGGGGCAATTGTCCATAATGAGTTCCAGAAAAGAATATAAATATAGTCGAAGACACTGAGGGTTGACATTGGCACAGTATTAACCAAGAAGTAGCTGGAATAAACTCACTAGTTCGCACTCCAGCCGTCGTAGATTTGGAACCACCATAACACACCGACAGGTACAGCATTCTTATAGAAGAAGTTCAAAATCCTGTGAACGAGTTAGGTATCTGATACAAGGAAAGCATCAATTGACACATACATAGTTCCGTTACGGGCATAAGACCAATGACCATGAACGAGCAAGAGCTTCTTCAGGAATCGGAACTAAATGAATATTTAGGAAAGGGAAATGGAATATATAAAAGGAAACGTTGGACATACCTGAGCAATCGCATAGTCCGACGAGTTGACAGCCTGCAATCCTTCTTCGCCAGAAATCCCGACACCGACGTGTGCAGCTTGAATCATGCTGACATCATTTGCACCATCACCAATGGCAAGTGTCATGACACCAAGTCCATCTTTCACGAGGCGGACGACGAGGGCCTTCTGGAGGGGCGATACACGACAACAAACGACAGCCTCGCACGATGTTGCCAGACGAAGAAGCAAGCTTTTGTTCTGCTCGTCCTCAAATGCCTATGACAAATAAGTTTAAGCAAAGCCGTGACCATGAGAACTGATGGAGATATACATCGCCAAGAGCAGCTCCATCTATAACCAAAATAAACCCGCCTGGGCGTTCGCCGTTGCCCGCACCAGCAATGGAACTACCTGTGTGGACACGTTGAAGAGGTATATTGGGTTCACGGTACGATGTTGAGGAACGAGGAAGATCGGCAGAGGCATCAGAGAAGTACTTGTCCATAGCAAAAACCATCTGTTGATGTACCGTACGCCCCACGGTGCCTCCGCGAATAATAATGATATTAGAATCATTCGAAATCAAGTTAGTACTCCGTCCGATGGCTGGATTGAGAACATGTAAAAAAGGAAGTCTATTGTTTTCGATCAAGGAATCACCTACCTATAGCAGTCTCGAGCTTGTCCCCGGTGGCAACCCATATGCGAATACCAGCTCGTTTCAGATCAGCGATTGTTTCAGGTACACCGTCCTGTAGACGATCCTCGATAGCTGTTGCTCCTAAAAGCCTGAGTTCTTGCTCCAAGTCACTACACACAGCTTCAACTTTTTCCTCCCTGCCCTCGAGTGCGAGAGAAGCCTCATGATATCTTTTACTCCAAGCAGAGTAGTCCGCCTCTATTCAAGAGAACACACTAAGCGAGAGTTCGCTGCCGGTGTACAAACGAGACCACCCACCAGAGATAACTTTGTACGCAAGAGTCAGAGTTCTAAGGCCCGTATTAGCAAATTCATTCAAATGCGCCTCGGTCTCAGCCATGAGTTCATGTTCGCTGTCCTTCAAGCGTTGGAAGATGATATTGTCCGCTCCTTTAGTGAGCAAGAATATCCTTCCGTCATCTCCTCTCTTGCGCACGACCACGCTCATTCTCTTCCTAGCGCTCGTGAACTCAAGGATATTCAACAACTCGTACTTCTCGTCCTCAGGAGCCGATGATGGAGTGCGAAGCGACAAAATTTCCTTATCACGCCCACAAAAGACAAACCCAACGTCTGCAGCTGCCTGGACAAGCGCAGCCTCGTCTGGAGATTGAGACTTGTACTCGATCTTCCCTGTAACCGGATCGGTGGATGTGACGACGGTGTGGCATAGGGCCAATACAGTGAAGAAGCCGTTAAGGAGCCGAGAATGGGAAGCGTTTTCCGAGTCGGGGTCCACGGAGACTGAAGCTTCGATATCCTGTGCTAGCGCTGCATCTCTGAAACATACGGGAGCCTCAACGATCTGTTTTTTCTCCTCGATCACAATGGTTTCACCCTGTGAGGGACGCTGAGGTTGAAGATTGGAACCGGAAGAGGGAGATTGGTGAGCCGCCCAGAGGTCGATATTGACCTTGACTGGTGCGGCCTTCGTGACGCTGTCAATAGAGGGGTGTTTGGTTGGTAGATTATCATCCGAGCTTTCTGCGTCGGTATCACCCCGATAGGCGCGCCCTCCAATAGAACATTGGCGGAACACCATTGAGTTCTAGTGTTTCATTAGTTGAGATCATAGTATAGAGGTGAACAACGAATAGCTTGCCTGGGTTAGAGTCCCTGTCTTGTCAGAGAAGATGTATTCAATCTGTCCAAGGTCATCCGCGAGGTTCCAGCTCCTACAAATCGTAGCTTGCCCTGTCTTCTCGTAGTAAATGTCTCCATCGAAATAGATGAAGGCAGCCTGGCATGTGCGCACAAACTCAATTGAGATATATAGAGAGATTGGAACGATGATTTGAAATCTTTGAGATGCATGAGAAGCGGGCAAGACAGACAAGACAGGCAACAGGACACGTACGTCAAGAGCGAATAAACCCAGGTAATTAAGCCGTTAATACGAGGGTTGTCGTCCGATAGAGTGGCACCATAAAGCCAGGGTGCATCCAATGGGAAATACTTGACTTCGTTTTAATACGAGGGTTGTCGTCCGATAGAGTGGCACCATAAAGCCAGGGTGCATCCAATGGGAAATACTTGACTTCGTTTAATGAATCGGCAATAGCGTCGACGGTGGCTAGAACTGCCAGAATGCAAAGGTTGACGATGCTAAGGTGTCGTGAGATCAAGATACACTCGGGGAGTGATGCGACTCACACTTGCGGATTCATCTGTCGCTCGACCTTGCTGCGTTTACTTGGCGTGCCTCCAGAGTTCATGATAATTTTGCTGTCCTGCCCAGTGAACATGACGACACCAATAGCCCACCCAGTGTTTCTCAAGACAGTACCCCGTAATAGCGTAACCGACAAATCCACGGATGACGTCTCCTCTTTAAAGGTGACGTTAGCCTGAACGCGATACATGTCCACGTCGGGTCGATCACAATCGATTCGGAATGAATTATCTTTGCTCGCACACGATGCTGCATCCCGGAGGTGAGTTAAAGAAGACACACCATGTCTCGACTTGAGATTTGTCTCCCCGTCCAGATTTTTCGTCTCTACGAAGGCGACATCACCGTCTTCCGACGTCGCACAAAGCATAACGTCGGCCGGGACTTGTTCGTTCTCCATTATCTTGACGAAGTCACCAACTTTGAGGTCCTCCCATAAAATGCGTTGCCAATGCGGTCGCATCCCCTTTGCCTTTTCGCCTACGTCGTCAGGAGGAGTACCGCCGGTCTCTACGTCGGAATATGGATATGCCTCGCTGGGACGTGTTTTATGCCTGGTTCTTGGCCCCAGTTCAGTCAAACCACGCACAAAAGTTTTACTTTTACTCTCCATAGGATTTGTATTGTTCCAATCTCCGCCCATCAACGCCTTCACTGTACTATGATTAACACGGCGGTCAGATTCATGCCGTTTTATGTCTTCATATCCATCCTTGACGGCGGTAATTACTACGATAATTATCAAGGGTAAGATGGCGACCCCAGGCGATATCGTGGAGAAAATGCGAAAGAACTGAAGGATAGCTATGACAAGGAAAAACCTAATAGGATTGTGTAGATAGAGCATGAAAAAAAAGAAGAAAGAACAATAATGTGCCACACGTACAAGTTGGCGATACGCCTGAACTGTTCCAAAAGATTTCGTGGCAGAAAGGTTATGATTGTATACTTTGAGGTAATGACTTGATTGGTCGTGAAGATAAAACCTCGTTTTGGCTTGCCCTTGTGATCGAAGTGGTGCTCTGGGACATTTTCGTTGACATAGATTGTACGCGGTGGTCCGGGCTCTCTTTTGCGGGAAAAAAGAGCTGCAAGACTGAATCCTGTCACTCGAGTGTACCAACTGATTTTTGTTTTATCGTCAGCCATGGATGGGACTAAGGACGGCAAAGAGATGGTGGAGGAAAGTCACAGATGCATCATCGAAGTCATCCAGTGCACGTCTTGATCGTGAGGGCGTACAAATCACCCGGGTCGGATTTGATTCGCGTCATGTGGAACGACCTGTGCATGTGAAGCTTTGAACGGGGGTTGACAAATACGAGATGACGAGGCCATGCCGTTTGGCGCGCTTAATCCACATTCCCATATACTTAGATCAGGCGAGTTTTCCAAGTCATCACCTGTCCTCCGCGAGCTCCCGCCTGCCAGCAGACACAGATGCCAATCCATAAACACTTACACGTGCACTTGACACCATCAATGATCCTTGACGCAGATGCGCTTGAATGATGTCGATGATGAGAGCGAAATCCCTGAACAGGAAGCACAGCATTTTTGATCTTCGTAATCCGGGCCGGCGCCCGGGTCCATCTGTTGTTTTTTGATTTTGATGAATCCTTGTTTCCATCGGCAAGCATTAAACGTTAAACATCAAGGATTATCGATTATGATTAAGCTTAAATTCTCTTCATGCGTGGGGCTTAAAAACAAATTTAGAGTTTTCACCACCCGCAACAGTGTCGGCCCAGGCCACATTTCAAATGTACCCTCATCTTAGAACAGCTGCATCTCAGCTACATTTTATATGTGGTTGAGACTCAAAAGCTTGTCTTGCCATACTGCGAGTGTCATAAATGAGTATCCGTCAAAAAAATGATACACATAATCCCTTATTTCGTTGACTTGGTTGCTCATCCATACATTAGAGATATCAATGTACATGTGACAAGCTCTATCGTCACTCGCCAACTCACTAATCTCCAAGACACTTTGTCGTTACCCAGATGACGATAATATACGACCCAGCCTTCACTCTCTCATTATGCATCCGATATCCTATCTGCGCTGCTAAAGTTATCTTATACCACCAAACTAGACTGAAACGTTGCTCATCATGGCAGTTGTGGCAGGTGTAGCGCAACAGGTCGATGGCAGCATCAGAGTTCATGCAACGTTGCGCCCTTGCATTCAAGTCATGTAATTGATAACCCGAGGAAATCGCGAAAAAAGGCCGTGTATACGTACATACCACTTGCCGCGGACAATACACAGGCTAGCGTTGACCAACGCTTCACCGAAGCTTGGGCGAACGCAAATATCAGTACAAATACCATGCATCGTATCAACAGTCTGCTAAAACCTCGTTTCCCAGTGAAAACTTGCCAAAGATACCAAAACTACGTTCATTCTCCTCCTTCTTCCACATCTGGTCATCGTACTCAAAAGCATACATAGACACATGTGGATCATTCTTCGACGCGCAGTTCAAATTGATAAGTGCTGACTTTTCAGCTGAGGGAGAAGCACTGCCGCTTCCATCCGCTGCTCCGCGCGATGGCCATCCGGTTCTTTGAACAAGTTTACCATACACTGAGCCTTGGGATAGAAGAGGAGCTCACTCTGTGATTGTGACTTTCTTGCCTGGACAGGCTAATCTCAAAGCTGGGATCACCACTTGTTCGACGAAGTTTCCAGCGTTCTGCGCGGTGATATGGCCATCATAGAAGGCACTATCATGTCCGAAAAGTGAACAACACAGAATTGGATCGGATGATACAAGCGTACTGTGCATTCGCCGCAACAAAATCTCCTCCACATAAGATTGAATTCAAGCTGTATTGCACCCAGCTATGGGCAGTCGCAACGGGCGTATAGACACCCATAGATACCAGAAGAGCTGACAAAGGTTTATAATCAGCGGTTGATAGTCTTGGCAATACGTATAATATGAACCTTTAGCACGATGAACTTCGGAGGCGATGGCTACAGGGAGGTCAACGATCTAAAAGAATACAAATGAGGGATGAAATGAGTGAAGACGAGCAACGTACTTCATTCCCAATGGTAAGACCAACATATCTACCAGGTCCAAACCTGTGGTATGCATCACGAAACGCCCTGAGATCAGTGCTGGTTCTTGGAATAAGAGAGTGTTATGTTTAAATTAGAATGTCAATCGCATACTCAGTGGAAGCCATATTCGCATGAACACTCCCCTGCCAGTCCGACATCAAGGCATATTGAAACATCAAACAAAATGCGGACGCACTGGGATGTATATTCCCGCAAGAATTGTGAGCCCTGCATGTGCGGCTGCTGTCGATGCCCGATTCAAAGCGTCGCAATCAAATCCAAGGATTCTTAGGGATTTGAAACCGTTATTTTTTACAACATGGGCTACTTCATTCCACTGTATGCAATAGGAAATAAATATCGGCATATATCTTGGTTTTACAACGTCAAGTTGTCTGACCTGTGCCTGCGTCCGACATGTGTAGGCAGATGAACCTCCAACACTATTGGACACAGTTATCCCAGAAAAGTGATTCAGAGCAAAGACAAGAGTGAGGTTGGCAGCAAACAACGAAAGGGCGAGGGAACTTATAATCATAGTCTGAGATGATGTGTGTACTTTCAACTCGGGTGCGAGGCCAAGCATCTGAGAGTAGATTGAGGGCTTTATATTGCCCTGGTCAGCAATAGTCTAGACCTGGAAGAGAAAGTATTAAGCAAGTTCTGAGAAGGCTAGCATTCTTGAGCTTCTCCTCGACGAGAGGATATATAGCTCCTGAGTAGATGCAAGGTAATTGGGTCCTCGGATGTTAGTCATTTAAAGGAAGGAAGCTCGGGTCAATTGCCACATGTCTTGCTCCTGTTGAAACCTCTAGAAACTAAGCTTTCAGGGTAAAATTGCAAGAATGACTCCGAGTCGACTCCTTTATACAGCATGCTAAATGAAATGATGATATCGTCAGTTTTCCCGCAATCTTCACAATTTAAATGTCCAGATTACATAAACAGCGCGAGTGAAGACTGAGTGAGCCCACGTCCCAGCTTGCTTCCCTCTATCCTCGTTCGCGGTATCCCCGTCAGAGATAATCATTGTCATCTGCAAAAATATGGCGTCCCCCGCGACTTCCCCTTTCCTTTCAAAACGCATACTGGGATTAAACCCAGCTGGTCGTGAATGATGAGGATGAAGTAATAACGAGGAGCGTCGAGCTGAAGGTGAACTGATCCAGTGTCAATGCTGGATAAGAGATTCTTGGGAGGATCGAGGTGAATGATTGGACAAAGATTAAAACCTAAAAATGGGGAGATGCTGCGAAAGTGTCCTGAATACAATGTGCCATGCACGAAAAGGACGAATTGTATCCCGGAAAACCAACCACAGGTGAATTGACGACGAAGTCGTCAGATGGATTCTAGTGTCGCAAATTCGGACTGCGTCGGTTTGTCATAGCTGAAGATCCTGTAATCTCCCACGAGTGTGTCCGAATACGATGTGCCTGGATGAGCGCGAAGAACAGGTACAGTGAAGGCCGCATCTTATATGGATTTTGATGGTCGGAGATTCAGACTGCGTCAGTTTCTTATCGCTGAGAATAGTGCAGTGTCTCAAGAACATCTCCGAATACGATATGCCTGGATGAACGCCAAGAACGGTTATAGAGTAGGCACCGTGAAGGACGTCGCACCCGTAAATATCCTGCAGTACCTGAGAATTGACCGAAGTGTCAGATGGATTTTGGTGACGCAAATCCAAACTGCGTCGGTTGTTACAGCTGAGGATACCGTAATAACCCGCAAGTCTGTCAGAATCCGTGAGTATGAAAGCAAGGAACCGTTATAGATTGGGCACTGTGAAGAGCACTGCACCAGGAAAGATCCTACGTGTCTGACCGAAGAAAACTTGACGATGGTAAGATTTTAATGTCACAGATTCCGTAATCTGCGTCGTTTTGTTGTAGCTCACGATACAGCTGACCCGCTTTGTTAACACCTCGTTGGAAGTGCTAGCAGTCCCCTCGGGACTGACGGTCAGACTCATTGAAATTTTGCAGGGAAAGAAGATAAATAAAACTGGTAAACGACGCTGAAATTAGCGGTACTCAATCTGCGAGAATTTGGCCAGAACAAATGACACAGTAACATCGGTTCCAGACTATGCGGGCGTATAAAATACACAGATTAATGACTATAAGAGGGTAGTGAAATCTATAACTTAGAAGGATAGCAAGTTTCCCGGTCAGAGAGAGCAGAAGTATCTATGACCGCGGCGCAGAAGCCGTAAATGTGGGCTCACCCTCGGTGTCGGTTGACAGACGCGCGATGTCCGACTTGCGAGGAAGACGTACGCATGTTAAAAGGGCAAATGAGCATGTAACCGTTGTCATCGAAAGGATAAATATTGCCCGCGGGAAAATTGCAACAGTTTTCGTATACACCAAGCCGTACATCGCAGGGCTAATGATTTGTGATCTGCGTACGCCACCAAGCGTCAGTCACGATCAATTAACAACGGCGGATGATGGAAGATCACGTAGGATGAAGGATGTTGGGAAGAAAGCAAAAAACGTTGGGAGTGAAAGAACGTACGACAGGGCTTGAAGCACGCTTAGTGCTCCGAAAAGCCTCCCAGACTCCGTGCCACCGCGACGACGGTACAGTGCGAGCGATACACTCTGTAATGCCGGGTTTAGACCCGCGCCCAGACTTGCCATTATGCTAAACCCGGTAAACGCGAGTGCAGAAGGCGCCAATGCCATGAGGGTATATGAAATAACCTCAATAAAGAGTGAAACACGCGCAAGACCAAGATCGAAAGCTGCCGAGTGAGGACCCTTGGTCCCGGCCTCATATGAGGGGTCTGGCAGGAGACTCTCAGCTTCAGGATCATTGATAGACCCAGGTCGAGGCTTGAGGGCCTTAATGGAGCCTGTAGAGCACAAATTAGCGGATTCCGTAAACAGGAGATAGCAAGCAAGACCTTACATGGGAGGATAACGGTCAAGAAGAGGGCGCGTGTAGCGCCAACAAGCGTGAGGAAATAACCCAACTGTCACAATACTAAATCAACTTCATCATGTACGAGAAAATCACTCAAAAAATAGGCCGACCGATTCTGATGACCAGCCAAATTTTGCTGCTGCATATTGGAATTTAGTGGTGTAGGAACCCTAATGAAGTGTTTAAGTTTTCAAGGACTCGCTCATGGTAGACTACTTACCATGATTGATATTTCCAACGCATATACTCCAGCGACAATCGTCAAATTCCAATCTCTTCCCCTCCTCTTCAATGGGTTTCCAACAGGGATCGCCTCCTGGAAACCCGGCAAGAACACGTTCAGCGGGGATAAAAACGCGAACAGACGCTTGATACGCATATAAAAACCAGCTGCCGTATTTTCTGCGGCCTCGCAGAGTTGAGCACTATGTTTAAGACGCGATTGTTCCATCTGCAACTTAAGCAACGACTCCGGAACGATAAAACATACAATGAAGGCGTAGATCAGGTGTATACCGAACGCAGCATAGAAAACGGAGAGAGGCGTTCCAGTGAAGCGAACAAGGATACTTCCGAGGGACGGACCAATTGCCATTCCAGCAAAAAGCAGACCCAAAGCAAGTGATAAAGTTCGTGATCTACATTGTGTGGGGTGTTTGGTGTGAGAAAACCATGCCGTACACGAACAAATGCTAACCGTGCACTTTCGGTCGTGGTATCTGCTACGTAAGCATGCATCGCGGCGAACGTTGCAGTAACACCTGACAAAGGAGTGAGAGTTTATTCATAGTATCTTGACACGTTGTGCCAACCTCCCAGGAAACCTTCAATTATAGGACCAAGAATGACAAACCAATACCCCCCTGGAAGATATCGGAAGTTTTTGGCAGTCAAGATAAAATTGAAATCTGTGAAAAGAAGACCGATAACAGAGATAGAGAGAAGACGTGTCCGACCACGACGATCCGAGTACTGAGAGATCCATCAGATGAGACATGAGCAAAGCTTTACTTGACATAACGGCAACAAACGTACAGAGCCCCACCAGCCTGCAGTTACACAACTCAGAATGCCCATAGATGTGGCATAAGCTGGTACTTCATGTTAGCATCACGTAGCCAAGTATGTATTGAAGTTTGAGAGACGATCAAAATTTCCACGCATGACAGATGAACAGTTTGTTCAAATGTCCTTTATTGGAACATACCATGAGGTCAACCCACCTGCAGCGAGCTTTGCCACTTCCGCTTGGACAATGGGATCTGCTGCACACGAGCCTCCCTCTAGACTTTGATGGAGCGATGTCTTGTAAACCAGTCTATGAGAAACTGCTCCGAAAGAGTCATTTCCGGGGGTCGATACTGTAGGGGATAGAGGGATTCCATAAGTGTAAAAAAGATAAGACTTCTGCTGCCTGGAGACATACGGGGGGACATTTCCGCCTTGAGCACACTACAAACAATGAGAGTATATATCTCTATTCTCGGCGCCAGAGTTGCCGACATCGCTATTGCGGTGAATGGTATTACGATGAGCAGCCTGAGGCATGTAAGTGAGGATCCTTAGAGTGACGAGAAGACTGAAACACGCATCCGTACCACCAAGGCGAGGGCGTCCTGTACCACGGAAGGTCTTTATGATATGCGCGGCGAAGATGATAATCGGCATCTACGTCGTGCTGGGACGCGTGGATGAACTGCTCGAGAAGTTCAGCAGCTTGCTCGCCGACTGGACCGTCGGGAAGGATGAGAGTTTCTGGGTTTGAAACGGTGGGACCCGGAGAGGGGGAAGTGTGGAAGGACATGGTTGTGGTTCCAGGCCAAACTCACGACCCAGCAGCATGATAAATTCCGACACTAGTGCGTCATCAGAATTATCACAGAGTCTCGAGGTTTTATCTTATCCTATCTTATCAGATCCAGATTCTATCTGGGCGCGTATCGCGTATCAATGCTTGTTACCATTCTCTCGACTTGTCAGTCATGGTCGGTCTTTATCAATTGTCTGCCGCGCTTCATTGACCGCTTGAAAGTCCCAAACCGTTGATATCCCACAATCTATCAAGGATACCCTGCGAAAGTTCAGGTTTGCGCGGAGAAGTTCAGGCAGCGCGGCTCTGATCATTAAGATAAACAAGCCGAAACTCATCCTCGAGGAGGTGGAGCAGTTCGATGATATCAGCATCGAAGACCTGGCAGAAGGTGAGCAGTGCGTTCGAAGTCTGCTTAATCTTGACCGATCTGGCAGAGCTACCGGAAAATTCGCCTCGCTATGTCGTGTTGTCATACGAGTTGAACCACAGTGATGGTCGTAAATCATTCCCTCTCGTCCTCATCAACTGGGCACCAATCACCAGCGAGATCAGTCTATTAACTCTCCATGCCAGCGCTTTGCTTAATTTTCAGACGACGGTAAGTCAGGGATCACCGTTCATTGTCTTCGTCACGTCAACGGAGATATAGGCCGACGTGAGCAAAGTTGTCGAAATTCGAGACGGACCCGAGGGACTGACGAAAGAGATCATTGACGCCAAGTTGCTCTCTAGCTGAAAAGGACTGCACATCGTCAAACTCACGGATACCCTTGTTTTGTCTTCCCGTCCTTAGGGACATGTATTACAATATAGTATAATGACATCGACATTTCTAAGTCACAGTCTTGTTAGGGCGATTCAAGTTTGATAGAAAGAAAAGTACCTGATTTATTAGGAAACATAGTCGCCCATCATGCCTGCAAGCACCCATGCATTTCCAATCACATAAATTAGACTCCTAACCCACAGTCCAAAGAATACATTTTCGCCCAGGAACTCGAGCTTGTACGCATGAGCTAACCAAAGCACCTGTGTCCCCACCCAAACAACGACATAGACTAAAATGCGTCTTCGAGCTGTAGCTAGTCGAGGAAGGAGCAACGGGAGAAAGAGGAGATACCACAGAAAATACTACCTGACCTTCAGACGTCGCGTGTTTGTTCAGGATTAGCAACTCACCTGCGATGTGCAGACTTTGTTGAAGATCACAAACACAGCCGTTTGTACGAACCAGGTGAACGGCAGATCCCGCGAGCGTCGTCCAAAAGCGAGGCCTGTGCCCACAGCCAAGCCCATCTGTGGCATGAAACTTGCCAGAGGCGAGCGTGCAACGCGAATCCATAGATCTGTCTGTCTTGCGGTAGCACTAGGTGTAGGGTATGTGAGATATACGAGATAGAAATATGGCGAAAAATTGTGGCGATGATCAAGTCGGTGAGCGTGGTAGAGGTAAGATTCGTACAGGAACGGATAGCCCCAGCTGTTCCACGAACAGTCAGTCCTTGGAAGAGATTATAAACAAGAACGGCTTACATGGAATAGCACACACCTCCGAGTACAAAAAACGTCCCTGCACTCAGCAATGTAAATCTGACTGTTTTCGCGTTCACCAACCCGCGCATGTAGCCCTTCCATCCTGCTGCTCTCTCTGTGCCTCCAATAACCCCCAAACACGCGAAGCCATAGATCACGGGATAAATTTTCCAGTGCGTGCTGAGCCCTAGTAAGATGCCAGCAGCATCCCACCGACCGCGAATAGCAGCATAGAGGGTGAGCAGAACGAGCGAGGCAAGGACCGACTCGGACGAACCGCGCGTTGAGATGGAGAATACAAGAGGGTTGAGGAGGTGCAGGCCGCTATAGAGAGTTGCCTGAACCTTGAGCTCCCGGTCTAGTACCTTCTTTTGTTCGAGGCTTTGCTTGCCCTCGGCTTTAGTACGAATTTGTTGCTCGTTGAGGACATTTGAGAGGAGCAGACGGTATATAAGCACGCCGTTAAGGATGTCACAAGCTGCGAAGAGGTATTTCCCGAACGCGGGATGGAACCATACGTTCGGTGCCAGCAGCAACGCGAGGAGTGGTGTATAGCGATAGGTCTCCCGGGTATAAGGGCTGTGAACACACTCGTCAGATTTCTTGCTCTCTGCACTTCATCTCAAGAACAAGGACTCACTCACTCTCCGATTAACTTCTTCAGTTCAGGTATAGCCCTTGGCAATGGTCCCTGCGCGTAATTTGAGGGTCCAGAATGTAGGACAAAGCGGGCAGCATCACTGAAGACACGGTAGTCGACATCCGTATACTTGACAACAGAATGCTTGTCGTGCCACTCGCTATAAATAATAAGACCGACACGAAGCAGGACAGATAGAGCGATAATCGTGCGGAAGGATGGCAGACGGTAGCTCGGATTCATAGTGGCATGAAACAAGAATTAAGGACGCGTGCCTTGACTGTTAAGGAGTCCCTGTTCACCATGGATTTCTTAAACGGATTCCATTGATGTTCTCACAACTGGTAGTACTACAAATAACATATCTAAAAGCCTAAAATGCACAAAAGGCTTGAAAAGTGAAGGCTCTGGCTGTAAGATTCAAACATGGGGGAATTTAACCACATGGGTTGTACATACAACGATTCCATACAAAGATATGGATTGAGACATTCAAATCTAGACAAAGCGTTAAATATCAAAATCATGATGTGTCAAGATAGTCGCACATATTGTGAAAGCCACCGAAAACCTGAAACGGAAGATCAACATACCATTCACACAATTGAGCAAATACAGTACCATCCACATACCCCTGTCTCTGGGCAACCGAGCACATGAAAAGTTCAATAGGGCGGATATCTTGCAATGGTACTTGACCCTAGAAAACTTTCAGCTTCCTTCACCGAGACACGTGAAAGGCACAGACCTTCCCAGTGGTCTGATAGAGGCCCATACAACGCCTCAACTCCTCCTCGTTAACGGTCCCGAGGGCATCTGTCTTATTCCCTAGGACGAGAAATGGAACATGTGCGAGGTCCTCGTCTGAAAGGAGGCCGTCGAGCTCGGTTTTAGATTCCGGAAAGCGCGCAGGGTCTGCACTGTCTACAATGAAGACAATACCATTGACTTCAGGAAAATAATTCCGCCATAGTCGACGGGCTGACAATGTATGAGATGGTAAACAAGGGGATAGAAATGCGGCACGAGAGAAGATGTACCTTGAACATGTCCTCCAAGATCGTGAGTTTTGAACCGCACATTTCCGATGTCAACTTCGTCGGAGGCTACCAGGACGAGATTAATAACAAAAAAAAACATCAGCGGATACTTGCTTGGGTGTAGAGTGGGCATTGGCATGGCAAGCCTGTCTCTTTTGAGCATGTGCAGCAATGTCTGTTAAGAAGCCGCATGTCACTCAAGAAATCAAATGAAACGAAGTCATCTTCACGTACCGTCTTCCCTGCGTTATCGAGCCCAAGAAAAAGGATCTTCGCGTTTTTGTGCAATAGACCTAGACGGTGTAAACAACCAGTCCGGAAATGATATGATGGTCTGATACCTAGTTCCGCGAGAACATTCCAAACCCAATCCAGGAAAGAGTTGAACATATCCATAGCTCTAGAGTCTGGTTATCAACGGAAAAGATATATTATCGATTAAAGACCAGAGTCAGCCGGGGACGTGTCAAAAGCAATTACAAGTTATTCGGGTGATGTCACAACGCCACGAGCTGCATGGTCTCAGATCGCACAATACGTGTTCACTACGTCTCTGGCATCGGTGGCGGTGTCCCAAGGCGCAAGTCAAGGGTCAGATTACATAACGGGGGTCGATGGAGGGACAGCTCAACACGGTAATCGATCCGAAGGGTGAAAACTCCTTGATCATTTATAGCACTGTTGGGCATCAATCCAATCTCAAACACCTCTGCGGAAAGCGAGTAGATAGAACTCTGCTTCGACAAAAGTATTCGTTTTCTTGTTGCTAATTGCCAGTTCTTGACCTCTCCGCCTTGACCGCTGGAATTTGATATTTTGATGCTTCATACCAATACTTTATGTGTGCCACAGGTCACGGGAAGTAAAGGACGAGAAACTGCTATTCGTGGTGGAAGTCCATGAAAGCTTTTGACATCCAACTTACGTTGATGGGTGCATCATCCGGAATTCTAAGGGGTAAAGATAATGTTGAGAATAACGGTACACAGCTCGCAGAGGAAGAAATCTTAGCAAGAGTACCATAGGTATGTATGTGAAAAAAAAGTATGGTAGCGAGAACAACTCCAGCCTTAAGTATCCCCCAAACCGCAATGCTTAAATCTAGAGAAAGGTGGTTAAGTCTATCCTGGTCCAATGATGCGAGAACTTACGTATTGCGAGATCCATCGGAAGCCTGTTGACAAAGCCATTAACAAGATGTCGAGTATGAAATCGAATGAGATTCACCTTCTCCGTAGCCTTGCCTTTGCACAACCGAGCACATGAAGATCTCAATAGGGCGAATATCGGTAAGAGGAACCTTGCCCTACAGGAGGAAACTTAGTTTAATGCAAGGGGCGGCGATGAAAATACAAACCTTGCCAGTGGTCTGGTACATTCCGAGGTGATGCCTTAACTCCTCCTCACTAACAGCACCAGGAGCATCAATTTTGTTGCCAAGAATGAGGAAAGGGACTTTGGACAGTTGCTCAATAGAGAGGAGAGCATCGAGTTCAGCTTTCGACTCGGGGAAACGCTCAAAATCAGCGCTGTCGACAAGGAAAACAATGCCGTCAACTTCGGGGAAGTAGTCACGCCAGAGGCGGCGAGCTAAGAGGAGTATTCAATACTTCACAGTCAGAATTAAGATTGTGTTATACCCTGGGCGTGGCCACCGAGGTCGTAGGTAGTGAATTTGACGTTTCCGATAGCGAGCTCCTCGGATGCTTGAAGCCAGATGAGTTACGCAATAATAATGATCAATCAATAAAGCTTCCCACTTGGATGAAGGGTGGGTTGCAATGTGGCGAGCCTGTCGTTCTTGAGCATGTGCAACAGTGTCTACCAAGTATCTTAGTCCCGAATACTTTCGCAAATAATCATACGTCAAACTCACCGTCTTCCCAGCATTATCCAGACCAAGGAAGAGAATCTTGGCATTCTTGTGCATCAAGCCTGAATTGCAGCACTTCTGTTAGTTCTCGCCTTGGTAGTCAAAGAGCATCGGGCAAACGTACCAAGCTGAGCAAGAACATCCCAGAACCAGTTGAGAATGAACATGGTTACGCCTGGTACAAGCTGGTATTCCTGAGGACAGAAAAGGAACAAACAAAAGTAGAGAGCGTTTCAAGTTTCGAACGTGGACGAAATGGCTAGTTATGATGTGTACTGTGTGACTTCAATCGTTGTGACAACGCGTGACCGTCGCGTCCAGACCCTGCTCATTGTCCTTGACAATCCGTGTCTTTACTCATATATCATTGCTGGTGCCTATTAACGTATACTTGGGAAATGTCAAGAAATTAACATGTTATGTCACTTCCAATGCACTAATTTTGATATGGAAAGTCTTGAAACAAAGGCACTTGAAGTGTCTTTTTCTCCAGCAAAAGGCTGGCATAAAAGAGATGACTAGGACTTCTTGTTCCCCTTCCCACCTCAAACACTTCTAACCGTATATACGGAAAGGTCAGAATGGATGCCTCAGAGCAACGTTCGTCAAAAATTCCATCGCCCCGACCCTGTAATTATCCTCAGTGATGGTCTCTCTTATGAGACCATCGTTGAATGTCAGGAGTTTACGCGTTTTGAGGTCGTACTTCGGCCACTGACGGCCTTCTACGGGATTCGGATTGAGATTGACAGCGAAACGGATCAGATAGTCTGCCATTCCACCCTCTCCATAGACATTCGCTATATCAGTCCCATGCGACTAATAGAGTTATGAATGAATGAGCGTGCAATCGAAAGTTGGCAGATGCTGACCGCTCCCAGAACGGGAATGAGCTTTCGGCGTTTGCTCACTGAACACAAAACGTCAATGAGGCTAGAAGAAGGATAAATGCGACTCACAGAAAGCCCAAGTATCTTGTTTGTCATGTCGGTGATGGAGGAAGAATCGCCGAGGGGCCTGGAATACACCGTCCCCCATGAAGGCAGCGATGCGTTTGTATTGTGGTGTAATTGCATTGAGATGGAGGGTACCAAACGGAGAGCCTTGAGTAACGTCTTGAGGGTAATGCAAAAGTATTCCGTCAAGGTCGCTCTCGGGAATGTCGGGGGGCAGGAATACTTTTTGTAGATACTGCTTGAATTCGGCGCTGGTTCTGATATACCCAATATTAAAGATCACATTCAGCTGAAGTACATCATGGGCGAGCATGACCTTACGTGATGTTTAAGGAAGGGAGAGCAAAGGGGGTGCCTTCGTCATCACAATTCCCTGGGCAAATCTTAGCAAGGAGTCGAGGAAGGTCGATGTGTATGCACCTGTGACGAATGGGATTCTAGCGACTTTCCCCTCCAAAATCAACTTCTGCGGATTGTCAGTCAAGAAATCGCCATCGGGACGCGGGGAAAATGCAAGATTCAGAGACTGAAAAGTTATGTCGATCAAAAGATGCATGCTCAAAAAGATATGTATAGGTCGAACCTGATAAGAAAAGAAGCTCGGTGACTTGTCAACGGCCCTCTTGAATTCTTTATACGGAACATTGCGCAGACATCCCAGAGTGTCAGCATGGGAAGAGCAACCAGTGTCTTTCACAATATTATCATAGTACCTTTGCCCACTTTCTATCCCTGCCACCGGTAGAGGGGCTCCTGACTGCATAAATCCTGCGCGGAATAGATTTTCGTGATTCCCACCGTTAGCTACCATGTGGAGAGCCACAGAAATCGCGCCGGCGGACTCGCCCCAGCTGCGATAATGCCACGAGTGAGTATTTAAGGGTGTGTGGAATGACGACCTTACATAGTCACTTTGCTTGAATCACCGCCAAAGTTATGAATGTATTTCTGAATCCATCGTAGAGCCTCTCTCTCTGCAAGGTATCGAATATCATCAGCGTCGCATCTTAAAATGATTTGAGTTGAACTTGCTCACGATCGTGGAGACCGAGATTGCCAACATGGGCCTCTTTTACCTCTTTTCCGCCTAGAAATCCGAATCCTGCGAGCTGGGAATGAAAACAGAAGAGGCTAGGGCAAAGTAAAAGATCTCTACCTGACGTCCTTCAGAGATCGAGCATCAATTACGTTTCGGCGTTAAAGGTAGAATGGCAATGTTACCTATAGTTCATGCTCACATAGACTACAGGTGCGCCAATCTCAATCGAGCGGCTGACGATGATTCCCCCATCATAACTGGACGTAAGGGTGAATCAAAGCAGAAAAAAAGTTACCTACGAGTCGAAATTGCCTACTTCGTAGTCCTGCCAATTTCAAAGCCGCCTGACCAAGCGAGTTGAGAAGAAGGTCATTGAGAAGAAAGTAAGAGATTACCTCCATATATCCACTACCATTCACCAGGACGAAGTCAGACTTGGCTTTCAGGGAGGAGAAATAGAGTTACATACCACAACCACAGGAAGTTTGTCACCTGGGTTGGTGGACCTCGGTTTGATGACATTTAGAGTGAGACCTCAAGTTCATGTCATTGTAACCAGTGTGAAGGCCATCAAGTGAAGGAAACATACAGTCCTCCGATTCGGGATGGCCACCGTTATAGATGTCGTTAAAGAGGAAGTCGACCACAGCTTTCGGTAGGCCAGTATGGATCGGAATCTCCATGAATTGCTGAGGGCACGAGGGTCCATAAGATGCCGCAGAGAAACTAGCGTTGTAAGGAGGGATCGGTCGAGGTCGTCTCAATCGCAGATCTCCAACTCTATAGGTCTTACGATTTGATGCTGTTCGCAAACGGGGTTGAACGAATACTCACGGCGCTTTGGCGAATGGGATACCAAGAAATCTTGATAATTTGCCAGAGCTGTTACCGATGACGGTAGCATTGTCGAGTCGAACGATTGGCGTTTCCAATGGAGCGGAAAGGACATTACTTGTCAAGAGACCTAGCAGCACCAGAACACCTAGCAACATCAGAGCAACGCCCCAGAGGTATTTTGACTTCCACACGATGTTTGCTATTTATCATCCTTCAAGCATTGGATATCGAACGCGTGTACTTAATTAGAGTTAGACCAGAGTAATTTGCTCTCTAAGGCCAGAAAGGACAGCCGGTTCTCTGGATAGGGAAGGATCCTTTGACGACGTCTATGTCATGTCAAAGAAGTCTTCTTGAAACAGTTCAAACAGTCTACATAAGACTGGGGTGTACTAGTTGGGAGGGACGATCTGTCTCCTTACTCGATCCCATCAAGAACGCACTGGACCAATTCAGGCCAAAGGCAGGGTTTGTGTAAGTTAGTCAGGGCGTGTACAGGCGTGGACGCTCACTTTGTGATCGTCGCAAGACTCGTGGGCGATGTCGATCAGCTGTCAATTAATTTTGCCTAATTCCAACGGTCAGGGCGTTCCAATGAAAAACTGGGATTATCGAGCAGGACACTTGAGCTTAAACTCGATACTTGTCCGAGGCCCGAGTCTGCCTGTCATCTCACGTAACTACACTTTGAGTTGTATCTGTCGTGTATTCTACTTGTCATAATATGAATTCTCAGCTCAAAGCATGAGATTTACGAAAATTTTTATGCGTTTTCGTTGTCCTATATCGGTATGTGTCTTCTCGAAATATCTTGTGTTGCATGACGCATGTCTCATGACATTTAGTCCAAAACCGATTTCTTACCTTCTTGTGCAGCATGTAGACTATCCGTAACATAGGTTATTAAGAATGGTTTTATGAAGCCACATTGACACCAAGTCGCCTATGCTTCACGAAGCAACAAAAGCACAAGGTGTTGTTCGGCAGCGTTCCTGCTCAAACTTCAAAGAATCTTGCTCCAACTTTCAACCCACCTTAAGTGTTTGTCTCGCATACCCTGACAGTCTAAATCTTGACCAACAAATTTATCAGATGTACAAAACAGAAGAGCAGAGTACAATCAGTACAAGCTCAGGGTTTAATATATGTCGTATACCCTATCTGTAAAGTCGAACCAGGAGCAGCCTTCAATGTCAGCAGCATGGAGACTAAGACTGGAAAAATTGTGTTTTTGACAGACTTTGTGGCTCGAACCCAAAAACCATCTACTTGACAGAAGATTGTGGGTTCAAGGAATGAGGATAAATGGGTTTTATGTTCTACAGTTGTTCAGATCACCATTCTTTCTTATTTATATTGACTATTGTAGACAGACAGACAAGTTGATCCTCAGATGTCACGATGGTAGCAAGACGACTGTAGACAGACAAGTTAATCTACAGGTAACAATAGTAAGTAGGAGTTGGTAGACAGTAAGTAGAAACACACCCTCAGACGTCACGATGGTAGCGAGACGACTGAGGGTTGTGTTTGTGTATTATTAGTCTTTATGAGAAAGAAAATAAGGTTCAGAAACAAAGAAGAATAAACATATGCAGCGGCGGCGGCGGTGGCGTATGCTAATGTGAAAAGAGAAGTATCATAGTAAAAGAAATAGAAGAAAAATGTGGGCGTACACGTCCCTTATCCTAACAACTATGATAGAGAAGCAATAGAGCATTCACGACTTGGTTAAGAATGATTTTAATCTGGATGTTAACTCCTTGTATAATACAGGTCGCAGTGCTCACACAGCAACAAAACTGATTGTTGGGTATTTGACAGTAAAATCAATACCAGAAACAAGGAGAGGGGAGATATGCCATTGGAATCCATTGCCAGACCGATACTAAGAGCACTACGCGACAGTAAAAGATACCTCAGTGACTGTCGAGAAGAGAGAAGCAACTATAGTTTTCAACATACCTACGCGACAGTAAAAGACTACGCATATAGTATTAGTAATGATACAGTAGGGGAAGGAAAAGATATGAACACTTACTACCTCAGTGACTGTCGAGAAGAGAGAAGCAACTGAGGTAGCAAGTGTCACACTGGCGCGCAATGGCACTGAATCACGTGGTCATGAAGTAAACTGAACGAATAAGGTACAACCAGTCTAACACAACCCCATCAGTGACGGAATGGACACGAGAATGAATAGCGAGGTTAAGGTAGAGGAATAAGACCAAGTGCTAGAGTAAATTTGTAATGGAGATCCTTCGTAAGTGGCTTTGTCAAGATATCGGCGATCATGTCGGTCGTCGAGATCCAGGAGGAAGTAAAAGAACCACTGCGTAGGTGTTCACGTATAAAATGAAAGCGGATGTCTATGTGTTTGGATCTAGAATTCGTCGAGTCGGAGTTTGCGATATCAAGAGCGCTTTTGTTGTCACAGTAAATGGGAAAAGGCCGAGGGATCGGCAAACCGAGAGATGTCAGGAAGTATCTGATGGACAATGCTTCACGCATAGCATGAGATAGAGACATGTACTCGGCTTCGGTCGATGACAGAGCCACTGTACGCTGACGAATCGATGACCATGATACGAGGCTGGAGTAGATGAAAAATGCATAGCCCGAAACACTACGCCGCGTAATGGAATCGGAAGCCCAGTCAGCATCAACAGTGCCGAAATCGGCAGGAAAGAGAAGGCGAGCTGGAGCATCAGAAGTGGCACGAGAGAAATTATATTCCAGGGAATAATTTTGAGTACCCAAGAGGTATCGTAAAACACGTTTTGCAGCCAAGAGGTGTTTGCAGGACGGTTTGGAATTGTATTGACTGAGAGACATCGCAGTGAAAGCGATATCAGGACGTGTGCAAAGACTAAGGTATAAGATGGAGCCGACTAGACGTTGATAGTGGGTCGTGATATCCTCATCAGCTATGTCTGGGAGAGAATTTGGAGGAGGATCAGGCAAATCTTCAAGTTTCCCAATCATGGGAAGCGAGAGAGGAGTGGCATCAAGAAGGTGATATGTTGTTAATAAATCAATCACATATCCTCTCTGCGAAAGCCAGAGTTTACGCTGAGATCTATCTCGATCGATTTGAATGCCCAGATATAGGCTCGTGGGTCCTGAGTCCTTGACTTCAAAACGTTTGCGCATCTGGGAAATGACCCAATCGTATAAAGGTTTGGAATTCGTCGCGTTCAAGCCATCGTCGACATGAACACAGATAATAATAAATAAGTCTTGTCCGTTGCTCAATAGAGGTATGGAAGAGTCCGGAGGAGTGGAAAAGCGTCCAAAGAAAACTGCGTGATCAACCTCACAACGAGTAAGGCCAAGTGATTCAAGTTCCTCTCTGATCACTTCATACCATTCGTGTGAGGCCTGTTTGAGGCCGTATAATGCACGAAGGACTCGATTGACCTTCTTGGGATCGGAATCGGGGAAACCAGGGACTTGTTTGCAATAAATCTCGTGAGAAAGAGGTGCGTTTAAAAAGGCTGTTTTGACGTCAAAAGTGAACAGTTCGAGATCGTGAAGTGCGGCATAAGCAAACGTGATTCGAATACTAGTCATTTTTGCAACTGGGGCATAGGTTGTGCCATAGTCCTCAGGACGTTGACTGAAACCTTGAGCGACAAGTCGAGCTTTTTCCATACCACGTATGATGGAGCCGTCAGGATTGTATTTGTATGCATATACCCATCGAACACCTATAGCCTTCCGGCCAGGAGGTAAGTCTGCTGGAATAAAAACCTTTTGTTGGTGAAGACTATCAATCTCACGCATCATGGCTGCACGCCAAACGTCGGAGTCACTACGGTGTGTAGCTTCGTAAAAGGTCTCTGGTGCCTTCCCTAGGTCCCAGGGCTTGTTGTTGCGAAAACGAGGAGGATCCGGACCAAAAGTAGCATATGCAATGTAATCGTTGAGTGCTAGGCATTCCAAATTGACTAGGTCATCAATTGAATCGGAAATGTGAGCGGATGAAAGAAGAGCATCAAGATCCAACATCGCCGAGAGACCCTGATGGGGTTCCAGTCAAGCAAGTCTATCTGAACGTAATTTGACGAGACGTTCATTCCACTGATGTATGGTGTCAAAAAACATACGACCAGCATCAGTAAGTTTGATATCGCGACGAGGCCGTCCAGGGGGGAGCGTGGGTTGTCGGGAAAGAGAAGAGGGTGATACTCGAGGTGTCGTAGGCGGGACTGTGACGGGTAAAGAGGGTGAAGAAGTGAGTTGTGGTGATGATGACGGAGGTGATATGGTGGGAGGTTCAGGTGTCGAGGGGGAAGAGGGGTGTCTATGTGGCGAAAGACGGCCACAAACATTTTCATTAAAAACAACATCTCGTGAGAAAAAATAACGACCATTCTGGTCACGAACATGCCAACCCAGACGACCTTCATCATAACCAACAAAAATGGCTTCGAAACGCCTGGTGTCACCTTTCTTGCGTGTCTCCAAAGGATGAAGAACGAAACACTGGCAACCCCAGACACGAAGATGTGAGAGGTCTGGTTTTGACCCTTCAATGATTTCATAAGGTGTGGTCATTGCAGGGAGAGTGGAGGTGGGAAGACGGTTGCGGAGGTACTGCGCAGTCAAAATAGCATCGCCCAGGAAAGACATAGGTAAGCCAGATTCAGCCATGAGAGTTTGGGCGGTGTCTTCAATAGTGCGAATATATCGCTCAGCTTTTCCATTTTGCTGGTGGGCATAAGCGGCAGTGGATTGAATGATGATGCCAGCTGAGTCTAAATGGGAGTGAAGATCACTGGCCACAAATTCCTTGGCACCGTCGCATCTAACGACTTTGACTTTGTTGCCAGACTTCAGTTCAAGACGGGCCTGGACAGACTTGAAATGTTTCGTAGCTTGTGAACGTGCTGAAAGAAGAGCTGTGTCTCCGAAATTGGAGAAGTCATCAAGTATGGAATGGAAGTGGTTTGATCGGCCATTTGCAAATTGAGTGGGAAACGGACCGCAAGAGTCCATGTGGAGTAGGTCGCAAACTTTGTCTGCCCTTCGGTGGTGACTGTCGTAAGGACGCGCAGGTTGCTTACCGATAATGCACGGAATACAGTGATCGTCATTAAAAGGCCCAACGTAGTCAACCCCAGACGCAAAGTTCTTAGTGAGGACCATGCACGTAATATCACGCAAAGGATGTCCCATACGGCGGTGCCATAGGTCAGGTGTGGCTGAAACTCGTGGAAATGATGTGAATGAGTCAAGAATTGCAGGAAAAGAGACGGTTGTAGATAAATCGGGAAGAATGAAGTCACAGTAGAGGAATGATAACCGATTGTGGGTAGATGCTAAGATTGCATAATCTTGAAGGTTTGGTGAAGAAGAAGGGAAGAAAATGGATGTGGTGTCTTTCGTAAAGAGGACATCCATCCCATGTTCCACCATAGAACCCACAGATAGAAGATTGATTGGGACGTCAGGAGCATGAAGACAATCTGATAGAATAAGAGTAACGTTTTGGCCTTTAACGTGGGCACGAAAACGACACTCGCCATGAGCAAGAGTGTTGAGGGTACCGCAATTAGCAGTGCCGACTGGGACCGCAAGGGTGGTGTCGTAAGTCCAGAAAAATTTGCGATCACGAATGATGTGGGTAGTACAGCCTGAGTCGAGAATAGAGTTGAAGCGCGTTGATAAAGAAGCCAAGACGACGGGATCAGTAGCGCTTACAAAAGAGAGATATGGAGATAGGTCCTTTGATTCGTCAGACATGTCATACAAGTGGAAAGCAGTATCATTTTCATCATCCTCGGTAATCGTAGGTAATACAGGGTTATCGACAGTGTCGTCTAAAAATGGTGATGGAGTGGGTAGGCGTTCAGTAACGGATCCAGGGACTGCCACATTCGCACGAGGCCGGGAGCTATTGTCATGAGAAAAACTGGGATCGTGGCCGATGTGGCGACATTGAGAAGAATTGTCGGTCAAATGAGGATGGGACTGGGATTGAGAGGATGGGGTAGGAATTGGAACATGTGGTTGAGTCGATGTGGTGGATGATGGAAGAGGCGGACGAGAGGGAGTGGACGTAGTACGAGAAATAGGACGATTTGCATGGCGTCGATGAACATCGATGTCAATTTCAAGGATCGTGTCCGACAGAGTATAGAAATCAAAAGTCCCAGTGGGTTTGTTGTCCCAAGAACGACGGACTTCTTCACGAACGTAGTCATAAGCCTTGTGATCTGGTACTCCATCCATGAATCCCTGGATTTTCTCATAAGGTGTGAAGTCCCATGGCGTTTTGGCAACTTGATTAACTGCAGTGCGCCATGCCTGGACAAATGACGGAATTGCATTCGGTGCACATATAAGTTTGAGAACCGAATCCTTTACGCGTTGAGCAGAAGCTGCACTACCGACACTGTATCTCTTTTGTAAGAATTCTAGTAGATCACGGGCCGTGCGAATGGGGAAATTGTATGGTCCACCTTGAGCAGGCGGGAGAGAGTTAAAGATCTCGGCTGATAGTCGGCCCGACAAAATGTAAGTGACGATGTTGTCATTTTGCCAAAAAAGTTCGTAAGCGCGAGAGTCCGCGGACGTATCATGAGGTGGATAGGGTGGTGGAGTAACAACTTTGCAGGTTGGATCGTAAGGCACACCAGGGGGAGGAAGTGGACAAATGTGACCGTTAAGACCCATTTGATCAATGAGTGCTGAGGCCGGGCCGAACCAGTTTCCCCAATCGGCGGATGAGCTAAGTTTGGGAATAGTACCCAAGGGAGGAGGTTTGAAGTCGGAGCGAGGCTCGGAAGTAGGGGCAGGGGCAGTAGTGGGAAGAGGCGAATAATAGTAAGGAGGATAAGGGTACGGATATACCGCATGAGGAACAAAATGGTGAGGATCAATCGAAGGATGTTGAGGAAGAGCATAGCCATGAGGAGGAACAACAGGAGAAATCGGCATGTGCACAACGGGAGGAGATGTGTGTGATGCCTGAGGAAGGAAAACTGATGGAGCACGAGAAAAAACAGGGGGAGGAGAGAAAGGAGGAGTAAACGAGGTAGGAGGTACGGAGGATAACGGAACAGGAGCTTGTGTGGGAGTGGTAAAAGGGTATTGAGGAATCGAGAAAGGAACAGTGGGAACAGGAACCTGTATAGGTGGAGGCACTGAAGCAGAGCGAGACAGGAGGTGAGGTAAAGGGCAAGAGCGGCGACGAGAAAGGGGGGTAGATGGTGGAATGTTCCGAGGGAGAGGTAAATGAAAGTTGGGAACAGAGGAAGAGGTGGGAGTTGGCGTGGCTAGAGGATCCAGAGCAAGCGAAGGGTGAGAAGGGGTCGATATATGCGTGCGATTCGATTGGAAACGGGAAAAACAATGACAACAAGGTGCAGAAACTAAGGTGGACGAGGAATCAGGAGGGAAAGAACGTAAATGAGGGGGCAATTCTCAAAGAAAACGCGCAGAAGGAACTGGAAGGTCTGAGGACGATGATGTAAACTTTGACTCCGAAGAGTGGGGCTTGGCAAAAGGATCCGACATTGCGGGAGTTCCGGGGAACACGCAATGAAAAGAAACCAATGAGGGACGACAACAGAAAGCTATGAGGCAATAAGACAGAATTCAAGAGAGGTAGAGTTGCCCTCGGCGACTCAGATGGTACTAGCAATCCCAGAAAGGATGCCCATAACCTGCCAGACCAAAACTAAGAGCACTACGTGACAGTAAAAGATACCTCAGTGACTGTCGAGAAGAGAGAAGCAACTATGGTTTTCAACATACCTACGCGACAGTAAAAGACTATGCATATAGTATTAGTAATGATACCGTAGGGGAAGGAAAAGATATGAACACTTACTACCTCAGTGACTGTCGAGAAGAGAGAAGCAACTGAGGTAGCAAGTGTCACACTGGCGTGTAATGGCACTGAATCACGTGGTCATGAAGTAAACTGAACAAATAAGGTACAACCAGTCTAACATGACTGTCGAGAGAAGAGAAGCAACTGAGGTAGCAAGTGTCACATCGACGCATAATAGCAATTTGTCATGGTACACACGTGACCACTACAATACTGTAGCCCACCGTACTTAGAACAGTTCTCTAGTTTGATTCGCTTCCGTTCTAGGTACGTTACAGCGCGCTATGTATTATTCTACATGAATACATTTCCGTTCTAGACCTTATTGTTGTGTCGCATTGTGAATCACAAGAACCTAACACAATTAACCACGTGACCATGAAGTAAACTGAATGATTAATTCAATGCTGTTGATGAAGGCAGAAGAAATTGAAGGCATAAGGTAGCGTAACAAGAATGGGATGAGGAGAGACGAATTCAAAGTCACAAGATGATATCTTTGGGGCTTAATGAGGTCATCTGAGTGCTGTGGGAAGAAATGTATTTCTTGCGTCCTGGAGAGTTCTCGAGTGCCAGTTTCCCCTCCCGAGAGAACAAGGGGGGGGGGACTGGAAACTCAAGCCAGTGCTGTGAAATTCCACAGAGCCAGAGGTTCAAAAGGAATGATATGATTGTGGGCCATGTGGAGAAGATAAGAGAGGTGCAGGATCTGAGTCAGGTTGTTTTCTATGTAGAGCTTGTATGAATTGCTGCGCCACCTTCTGAGGAGGTGGATCTCATAGTCTGAATATCTGTGGCTGCCACAGCCAAGGCCATGCCTGGCCTAAAGCTGTGGCCTGCATAGATGCTTGGGTTGATGCCGGCTCGAGATAATGCATTGTGGATGGAGCTGACAAAGTATGAGTAGGAGAGTACTGTCCCATCTGGCTGCTTGAATAACAGAGCGCTTCCCTCATGGGGTAGCTCTGAGAAGAGGGCTTTGAGTGTGGTGATTGGGCAAGTCAGGCATCCAGGGGTGGCAGCAATTGTGATTGTGACACCTTTGCAGAAAGGGTTGGTTTTGGAAGCAGGGAGGGTGAGGCAAGCATGTGTTGCTGATTCAAAGTTAGGCAGGAATTGAATCAAGTCATGAGATAGGTTGAGGCTGGCATTAAACCTGCCCCCTTTTCCCACTGTGAACTCCCCACTGCAAAGTAGGCCTGAATAGGCCAGGCAGCATGCAGCATAGACTGCAGTGTGCCTGGGAGTGGTGCCTGGCTGGAGTTGGATGAGGAGGGCCATGAAGACAGAGAGGGTGATTGGCTGGACTGGCCAGCAGTTGTGCTCTCCATGGAAGTGTTTGATGCCTCTGATTAGTGTTGTGCCAGGCCCAGGTTTGAGCTGCCAGCCAGGCCAGAGGAGACAGCCTGGTAATGGCTTTGGCCTGGCCCATGATGGTGGAAAGCCTCAAGCTGGCGGCTCAGGCCGGTGGCTTTGGAGGTGAATCGGGCAAGTGGATGAGGAGTGGTTGCCCAGGGTTAATTTGGGCTCTAGATCATCTAACCTCCTTACCTATCACAATATCACATCTTATCTCTTTCAACCGATCCTCCATTGTCTACTCATCCATTTAAACTGGCGAGTGCGGCCAAGGTGACCTTGTCATCCCACACTGCGCTCACAGGTACGTTACTCACTCCTAACATTACGTTGTCTCACACTGCGCTCACAGACTCTCATGTATTAGATCTGACATCGCGTCATGCATTTGTTTCTGGTCTAGTCTACTCAAAACCTCCAGCCCTAGTGCATGAGCAGTTCCTCATGGAATCTCTCAAGCCTACCCCCCAGAGCTCCCAATGGTCGCTTCCTCAGAACTTCCCAGTCACCAGCACCCTCCCCCACCCCAGCCATGAGTGACCCTGCCAATGCTGTCTCCATGGACGCATTCAATATGCTAAGCTCGTCAGTGTCTGACCTCAGCACACTCATAAGGAACATGCTCCACAGGATGGACACAGCAGAGAGCATGGCACCAGTGGTGGCAACTACACCCCAGGCAGAGGTAGCACCTGAGTTCATGCCACCCATCACGGCAGTATCAGCTAATGGTACGTCTATTACCGCTCCCACTTCCCTTCATGCCTGCTTCCCAGACATCGAGGTGGCAGTCATAGCAGCTATCATCACCCATGACTTCAAGGTGGCTGATCTCCACAAATTCAACCCTGCAAACCAAGACAAAGAGATTGCATACACCTTCAATGGAGCAACCAACCAATTCAAAGTCAGCACTTGTGCTGCAAAGGAATACAAATCCCCCTTCTCAGTCCTCGTCCCCCTGCAGCGCTATTTCAATGTGCTAGGCTTTCATCTCCCCAAGTCTAAACATGTCTATGCTTACCACAAAGTCTCACCCACAAAACAGCCCAAGGGTGCGCATGTCCCCGCTAACCCTTCAGAGACGTGCTGGAAGTTCAACAAGGGACAATGCACCATGAGCCCCTGCCCATGGGGCCACCCACACAGCTGCTCCTCCTGTGGGAAGATCGACCATGGGAAGCATTAACACAAGGATTAGGCCCTTGGCAGGGTGAGTAGCCCCCCCCACTGTATGTCTGCTTGGCCAGGCCAGCTTCTGGGCAACACTCAACCTGTCCTTAGCTTTTCTCCTTTGGCTCCCTTAGCTCTCTCACTCCCCCTCCTCCCTTCTCATCCCAACACTGCCCCATGCACTAACACCCCTCTCAATTCCACCTCCCACCTCCCACGTGTTTTATCTACACTCAACAAAGCTGCATGGTCTTACTATCTATGAGACTATTCTGATCGCAGTTTTGTAGCTACTATTAATCAGATTATATGTCATGGTGCCAGCCTGGGGTTTACAGGAGACCACTCTAAGTCCTAGTCATGCTTGAACCTTAAGTCAGTGTTCTCCAGCCCCTCTGTCACCAAAAGCCTCTCCAGCAACATTGCAGTGCAAGTCTCCAATGGGCAGACACATGGTCCATTCATGTCACCTCCATTCCTCAACTTTTGCACTTCACTGCTTGGAGCGGTCTCATGCAAACAATGATAAGCACTTGGCTGGGGGGGGGCGCACTAACATGGATTTCAGCAGCTTCATTTGGCATCAAGATTATCTGGCACCTTGATTAGATTAAGCGCTATCTTATCATAAAGAGTCAGCTGAGTTCCCTAATCAGAAGCCTTGGAACCACAGGAGCATCAAGAAGCAGTCTCATGGGTACCAGCTCCACCTGGGCACCTTGGTCTGATGTCTGGCAACTTCCCCTCCTTGATGGTTTCAGGCCAAAATGGCAGCTCCCCATGTATTTGTCCACTTATGGTCTTTGGTAGCAGGGCCATCCAACTGGTGGACAGATGCCATTAGCGACTTGGACAAATTTTCACGTTTCATCCCTTGCATCATACTTCTTGAAGATTTTGACATAAGCTGTTGGCAACTTCTTTTCCATTCTTAATGTACAGACTATAATATTTTTCACTTACCTTATGTAGTTAGCGATGGCAACTTAGCGCCTTATAAAAACTGTACTAAATGGTAGCACAAGAATAATATACTCCCACTGCACACATCTCATCTTAGTGAGCGCATCCCTCCAAGTCACTAAAGCACCTCTATTCTCACCAATTCTCCAAGGTCGCCAGGATTACTAGCGCCTCTTGACTGCCAGCAGTCTAGTGGTCCCTGCAACGTTGCAAGTTAGTGCCTATATTGCCAACAGTACCACCAGGTACACTACCGCCTCCCGTTGCCAGGAGTCTAGCACCTGCACTTATGGCAGGATTTTGATTTAGTGACTAGATTGCTAAGTATTCCCTTACATCCTTTCAAACTTACAAGTTTTTAGCCCTCCCCACAAGTAGCTGGGACCCTGCCCAGGACTCTCACACTTTTCAGTGCATGCCCAACACTACTCCACAGGAGGCGCTAAGTGTCAGTAACCTCATACAGTCACTAGTGACTTTTGGGTGTCATCAACAATCCAACAAAATTTGCCACATTCATCATCTATCATGGCTGGAGAACGCTTTGGTCAATGATGGCATCCCCAATGAGGAAGCTACCATCGAGTATGACATGGCCAATCAGGCCATCGCTGATCTTGCCACATCAGGCCCAGGTCCCTGATGATCAAACTCGATCTCAAGGCCGCATTCCATCACATACCAACGTGGGTAGAGGACTGGCCCCTGCTAGGCTTCTCATGGATGGAAAAATTCTACTATGACGTTGTCCTAGGCTTTGGATGCTGCTCCGCCCCAATATGTTCAATCTTTTTGCCAAAGCACTGCACTGGATAATGCAGAACAATATTCCAGCCCACTTATGCCACTACCTTGATGATTTCCTTGCAATTTTCTCCCCTGACACTTCCCCCACATCCATCCATGAAGCCCTCAAGTGGGCTATGGAACTTGGCGTTCAGCTTGGATTGTCCTTCCAGCTCTCAAAAGTTGTTGGCCCAGCCACTTCCTTGGAGTTCCTTGGCCTGGAGCTCGACTCAGCTGTGATGGAGGTACGCCTGCCCAGTGACAAGCTTACCCACCTCTTGGATCTCCTTGACACGTGGTCTGCACGCTCCACCTGCACTCATCACAAGCTAGAGGAGCTCATAGGCTTCCTCCAGTTCACATCACAGATCATTCCCTTCTCATGGGCCTTCCTTTGCAACCTCTATGACTTCTCCACTGCACTCCCCACATGCCCATTCATCTGCCACCACATTTCCAAGGCTGCTCGCCGAGATATCAAATGGTGGTGCAAGTTTGCAGCTGAATGGAACAGTGTCCGTTTTATCTCACCCTCTTGACCAACTTTCAACATCTACACCAATGCAAGTGGCAAAAAAGGGCTTGGTGGACACCTTGGCTCTGAGTGTTTCTCAGCCTGCTGCCCACAGCGACTCTGCCCTGAGCACATTCAGGTGAAGGAAATGTATGCAGTGGTATATGCAGTCCTCTGCTGGGGCCACAGCCTACAAGGACATCACATCATCTTCTATGTTGACAACAAGGCCATATACAATGCAATTTGCAACATCACTATTTGATCTGCACCAACAATGAAGTTCATACACCATCTGATAGCCCTAGCCTGCCGCCTCAATTTTTCTTTCTCTTCTAGTTGGTTGTCATCCTCTGAGAATTCCGTTGCTGAGACTGCCTCTTGGTTTTCTTTTTCACGCATGTTCACCATTGCTCCTTGGCTGAACCCAAAGCCCAGCTCGAAGCACCTCCAGCTTGGTGGTACAACTAGCATCAACATCTCCCAAAAACTGTCTCATTCTACTTATGGTATGGGCTCACAGCAAGCACACGCAAAACATACTCAACCGGCCAGCACCAATTTCTCCTACATGTCCAACTCCATGGCCTCTACAATCCTGATGGCTCAATCCTTCCCACTTCCCAACCAGCAATCCTCTCCTGGGTGGCAAGCCTTGGTGGGCATGTCCAGCCCAAAACAATCAAGGTATATCTCACAGCAGTCAAATCTCTCCATACCAATGCTGGCCTCCCATTTGATGCCATCAAAGCACCACTTGTCCAACAACTTATCCATGGCATCAAACACTATCACAAAGAAAAAGACCACAAGCTTGTGCAACCAATCACCATTCCCATCCTCACAGCCCTCCTCACTCAGCTTTGACCCAGTACAACACCTGGACACACCACCATCTATGCAGCATGCTGCCTTGCCTACTCAGGCCTGCTCCACAGCAGAGAGTTCACAACAGGCAAAAACAGCAAGCACAACTTGAGTCTCAACCTCTCACGAAGCAACGTCATATTTGTCATAACCCGCCACCACCGCCGGCACCTGCCAAACCACTGCCGGTACCCAGCCCTGGCCCCGGTATGTCCAAACTCATCAGACCAGCTCCACAAAGCTCCAGGCCCAGACCGCTACCAAGACCAGCCATCAGCGGCCATCAACCTCCATCACCACCCACGCATGCCACATCAGCACCGCCCTGGCAATCCCTGACTGCCTGCGCCACCATCAGCGCCAACCCTGGCAATCCCTGGTACATCACCACCTGTCAACACCACATCAGCGCCAACCCTGGTGATCCCCAGCACCCTCTCCATCCAAACTAGGCAGTCATCATGCATCTTGCATCAATGCATCACACCAGCCCAAACCCTGCACCCTGCATCTCCTCTTCAGTCGACTCCTTGCCTCCCCACATTGTTTATACTTCCCATGCTTCCAAAGCAAGACCCTTCCTTTGTGAGCTTCCTTTACGCCACTCAACCAACGTTGACACCCGCAGCATCCTTGCACAATCCCCGGTACTCCTGTACTGCTCCTTGCACAAACTCCGGGCTCCAGCAAGAACCCCTGCACTGCAACTTGCCACAGAGCCCAGGCCTGAGCCCCGGAGCATGCCTGCCCCCCTCGTATATAAGCCATAATGTAGCATATGGTACAGTAGTGTTGATATTGCATAACTTCCCTGGTTTCTAGCCCATCTCTCTTACTATCTCTGCCGATCTCCCTTATCTTGTCTCTATTTCTTCATTATCTTGTACTCAACTCGCTCTATTTCTTACTATCTTATCACTCATCTCATTCTCATCTCAATCTATCTGTTTTCCATCTCTGGCCTCCTTCTCTAAGTTCCTCTCTTGGTCTCTCTCTTCCCTCTCTTTCCCTCTCTTCCTTCTCATCTCTTTGCCTCTGCTCTTTTCAAGCCCCTGACTCTTTCCACTGCTCCTCCATCTTTTTCCCTTTGACCCCAGCTTCAGAACTTAACAAGTCCCACGTCTGAACCCCGGTCCACCTACACTCGCTCCCCTGGGACTTATTCCCAGCCCTGGAGCTCCCTCAATAGCCCCTTGGACTAGTCTCAGTCCCTCTGTACTCACTTTTGCCCCCTCAGCCCCAGCCTGTATGCCGTGCCTGCCACTTCAGTTGTGTGTATAGACTTTGTGCACGCCAAGTAAGGATTTGCCCAGTGGTCTGAGCCCTCGTGGTCAGTGGAACCTGACAATATTCCTCCCCACCTTTGAACACACCACTCACGCCCGCATTACCTTCCCAGCCTCCAAAACTGACCCTTTCCGTCAAGGTGTCACCGTCACCATTGCTGCAGCTCCCGGCTACCCCACTTGCTCCATTGCAGCCCTCAAAGCACTGTTCAACAAGCTCCCTCATGCTGCTGACACACCCTTGTTTGAGCAGCCTGACGGAAAACCTCTGTCTTACAATTTCTTCATCAAAAGTATCTGACAGGCCCTCACCTTTGCAGGATCGAAGCCCGACCTCTACGCAGGCCACAGCTTCCACCAGGGAGCAGCCTCAGAAGCAGCAGCAGCAGGATACTCCAAAGCGCTGGTTGAAGGTTTCATGTGGCATCTCACCTTCTTCTGTGTTCATTACAGCCCATATTTTGTCTGTCTTGCTGCTCTGTTTGACAGACAGAGGTAAATTAGAAGTAAGAGCACTGATAGTCTTTACAAATGAGTGGATCACAGCAATGGTAGGCATTTTTATGCCCTGATGGTGGTCAAAAAGACAAATCAATGATCTAAGGCCCAAACCACATGTCTTATACAAAAAATTGTGCCCATAACGCCTACAAACTCTACATTGACAATGACCCGAACCAGGTTCTCCACCTCTCCTTCCTCCTTCACTTGGCTCACTCCCAGGTCGCCCCTTTCAAACCTCCCACCATCCCTACTCCATTCTATTCCGCTCTACCTACTATTATCTATATTCTACTCATAACTCAACTAGTCCCCAGTAGTTAGCTTGAGTTTTGGCCTCTCTTTCTTGGACAAGTCAGCTCGAGAACTCACCAGACCCAGAAATATCATCAATTTCTCATGCATCATCTTGCAATACTCGAATTGAAAGTAAACCCAATTGATTCAACACAAAAGCTCATCAATGCCTCACATCTCAACTGCCAGAATTAATGGCTTTGGAGGCTCACAGATACAAATAATCTGCAAACAATGGCACATTTTGATGGGTGCTCATTGTTTATGGTAACTTCGACATGGACAACTTCAATATAAGCCTTCATGATGACACTGTAGCAATGCACATTTATCAGAAATGGCTACCATTCTCCCTCAGTATGGGCACAATTTTTTGTATAAGACATGTGGTTTGGGCCTTAGATCATTGATTTGTCTTTTTGACCACCATCAGGGCATAAAAATGCCTACCATTGCTGTGATCCACTCACTTGTAAAGACTATCAGTGCTCTTTCTTCTAATTTACCTCTGTCTGTCAAACAAGGCAGCAAGACAGATAAAATATGGGCTGTAATGAACACAGAAGAAGGTGAGACACCACATGAAACCTTCAACCAGCGCTTTGATGCCATGTTCAGCGAGGACTGTCATGATTCTAATGGACATCTGGCACATGTATGCAGGGGAAAATTAGGCCTTGAAACTGTCTGTGCATATCTTTCAAAGATTGATTGGGCAGCTGACTTCCCCTTGGACCTTGTTGAAACTAAGCTTTGAAGGCTTGTTTCAGAACTGGAATACCTTAAGTATGTTACCAAATCCTGACCAACCTTGCCTGATGTATTTCATCTTTCAGAAAATCTGATGCAAGCTCTATTACCCAAGCATGACCAGCCCACTGCACTGTTCCAACAGCCAAGCTAACGGATGAGAATAACCTTGAGCAGCGAAAACTTCCTTTTCAATGCAAGGCTGTTGATGCATACCATGAGAAACAGACTCAGGACATTGCTTTGCAAATCCACAAGGAGCATGGAGTGTCCAATCAAACAGAATCCGGAACTATCAATGAGATTAACTCTCGGAAAGGTAAGTGCTTGTTTACTTGTGGCCACTCACTTGATGTACTGATATTCATGCCAATGAAGAAGGGGAAAAATAAGATTTGACGTCTGACACAACAGGGACATCAAGCCACAAACGTCCCATCATCCTAGACAGCAATGATGAGAGTGAAGAACACAATACCCATGGTAGATATCCTCATTGCTGTCAGTATGTTCTGAACTGAGGTCTTATTTACAGTTAAGAAACCTCATGTCTCCCTTGGGAACCCAATGGTGGTAGACAATGATGGATTCTTAGCCAACCTTAATGTTCAGGAAATTGATGATGAAACTGTTGAGACATGTGAGGACAAGCGACATGATATTGACCAGTTTTTCCATCTGCCAGTCATGGAAAAGGTCAATCAAAAGGAATTTTCATTGATCATGTTTAGCCAGAAACAGTGTATCATTAATGAGATTACAACCTTATGACGCCATCTAGAGGCACATCATTCAGTAAGTCAACCTTCAAATCTTCTGCTCACTATCCTAATCACTTGCCAGGGAAAATACCACAAGTGGGCACAAGAAAACAAATTTGAATCAAAACTGCCAGGTGACATCAAAAAACACAAGGCTGATGCTGAGCACATGACACAAACACTGGACCATGATCTGAAGAAGAAGAAGATTAAAGAACAAGTGGTCAAGTATACTCATCAAGAATTTCATAGAGCAGCAATCAAGTGGCTTGTTGCTACTGACCAGGTATGCCATTTTCTTGCAGTTCTGATTCTCTTTATTTTGTGTCTGATGTTGCACCATCATCAAGCCAATCTCAGCCCTTGAACATCCAAAATTTAAAGAAATGATTGACATCGCATCTTGTGCTATGGAAGGGGTCAAGGTTCCTGGACAAAAGTCGATGTGAGCCACTATCAAACACTCATTCCAAGATCACCTCAAGAACCTCAAAGGGCTGCTCAATGTAAGTATAGGATGTCAATTGACAATTGTATATTTCTTGATCTCATTGATTCACTAGGGCCCCAAAGTGACTGGAGAAGTCAACTTGATGTGTGACACGTGGCAAGCAGGAAACACTGATGGTTATTTTGCAGTGACCAGCCATTGGATTGAAGAAACAGGACCAATGCAGTGGGAACTAAAAAATGCACTTGTAGGCTTCACACGGCTTTGCAATGCCCATAAATGGCAAATGTCTAGGCCAAGCATTATACAAATTAGTCGACCGAATTGGAATTGCGCATAAGGTGAGTAGATAGTGAAATGGCTTTGGGCATCAGTGAATGTATTCTTTTCAGATCAGTCATGTAACATGTGATGATGCCTCTAATAACTGCATGATGCTACGAGAATTTGTGTGGAATGTTTTGAATGAATCAGGGAAGGAATTTCCATTCAAGAAGCAAAAAAACAAGTATGATTCAATTGTCAAGTAATCAACAGGCTGGACATTCTTTTCTAGCTGCCTCACACATGTGATTAACTTGGCTACACAGTGCCTCATATCAACATACAGTAAAACTCCCCATTCTGACCCTAAAGACACTGAAGCTCATATACCAACAACTTGCAATGAGGTGGGATTAGTTCATGCAATTACAGTCAAGGTAGTGTTTTCTTCAGCTTGATATCTATCAGGAACAATTGTCTTCAAAAAGGAGATCTGGAAAACTATACAGACTGAGGCTGGCATTGTGAAGCCAGTTCAACTTATCCTTGATATGAAGGTTTGATGGTCCTCTATGTTTCGAATGCTTGACAGGACAGATAAAAATAAAGAGGTGAGTATACCTTTGGCTCTTTCTTGGTCCTCATAATTCAATTGGTCGCAGCATGTGAACACATTCATTGATGAACTACAATGGAAGGAGACTGACAGTTCAAAAGCAAGACACAACATGTTTGCTCAAGCTAGATGAAGAGGAGTGGACTTGGGTAAACTCCTTTACAGACCTTCTCTCTGTATGTACTGATGCAAAATGTAGGGTTTGTTGAACTAATCAGAGGGACCCCAATTAGTCTTAGACAACTAAACTTTACTTTTGCGAGTTTCATGGGGCTATGACACAGAAACACACACTTGTAATAAAGTAATAATTGGTTTTGGTAGTTATTATTATTATAATAATGGACTGAGGTAGTCCACACAATAAACATGTTCCAAAGGTAACAAGAGTGATTCTAATGAAGTCCACTAAATGATAGGCCTAAGCAGTCCACTCCCTGGGGACCCTGAGCCACACAAATGGTTTATTCACTAGATTAACAAAGTTATGCTTATTTTGAGCAAACTTAGTTCACACAAATGTGGGCAATGTACTCTATTAAAGCTGGTCTGAAGTACTTTAACTGGTTAGCCTAAGTAGTCCACTCCCTGGGGACCCTGAGCTGCACAGGTATTTCCTTGCTTGGGTCCCCCTTTCCTTGTCCTATTTATACCTCTCTCCCTGCACATGGACCATGCATGATTTGCATGTCCTTGGCTTCGATGGTCCAGGTATTGGCTAAGGTTTGAGCCATCCAGGTGCCAATTCAATAAAATGTATTGAATAGTAAGGTTTTACTCTGGCAGCTGGTTTCAGGCTTGTTCTGGCCTCCAGTTCTGGAATTCCAGCATCCGAGACCTGCTAAGGGTTCTTCCGTTAGATCCACATGGTTCTGGGGAGTCCGGTGGTACCCAGGGAGGCGGGATAGCACCATTATAGGGCTCTGTAGGAACCTTGGCTATCATTCTTTTGTCATTACTCAAAGGTATGCCTGTATCTTAGCCATTTGGCCATTGTTTGACATGTTTTAACCAGTTTCAGGCTCATCAGGAGGCAGGGAACATTATGGTGTTTTCAGCTTTGTTTTAGACATATCTCTGTTTTATTGTACCAACATCAATGTATCACATTTTTCCATGCTTCCACCATGGCATGCCGCTATATCAGTACTCCATTCTATTATCATCACCTATCTTGACTTATGGTATGAGTTATGACGGCATGCAGATAGAGCTCAACAAGCATTTTCATCTGACAAAGTGTCAACTCTCCATTTGGCTATTCCTGCCCTCGAGGCCCTTTACAGAGTGTGGTCATCTTGTGCAAACTGGGTCAAGTATACTGCCTTTTCCTTGGCATTGCAGGCTGCCTGTCAGAAAATTGATGACTCCTATGAGAAGACTACTAACTTGCCTGCATATATTATAACCATGAGTATGTATTTCACTTTCTTGATTTTGTTGATTTCACAACACTTTTAGTCCTAGATCCAAGAGAGAAGATGTCATATTTCAAGAAGTATTGGCTGAAGGACCTCCAAGTGGATGTTGTGAGATGTGTTGAAGAGGTGGTAAGTCATTCTATTAATTGTTGACTAACAGCACATTTACGCTACAAAGTTTCAAGAGTGATTTTCCTCTTTTAAAAATTCTGAAGCCTTGAAGGAAACACAACTTCCGAAGTCATTGGCCAAGGGGTTGAATGTTCTGCTCTGCAAGCTCAGTGATGACGAGAATGATGAAGACATGTTCAACAATGTTAGTTCACCACGGAAACATGGCTCTAATTTTACAGAGGATCCAGACCAGCCCTGGTTATGGTACTTTGATGAGCATATGAACTTGGAAGAGAAAGTACCAGACAATCTGTTGACAATCAAGTGGTGGGGTGTGAGTTATCTTTCATCTCCATGATTCTTCCATGTTTTATATCTTCCTTCAGTTCAACTCCCATCAATTTCATCCTGCTTGGGGATCTCTTGCTTGCAACTATCTGTCAATAATGGCATTGTCAGTTTCAAGTGAGCATGCCTTTTCACAAGGTGGCTTGACTATCACGAAGCAGTGAAACCGATTGAAGGGTGATATTGTTGAAGCACTGCAGTGTTTGGAGTGTGCCATACAACATGATCTGCTCTTTAGGGAACCTGGTCTATCATCTGTTTATGAAACTGAGCTCAAGAAGCTTGAGAACAATGAAGATGGTAAACTTAAAGGGGAGGAAGAGGGTTGAGATGGATTACTTTCTGATGCAGATGAAGATGAGGACAGTTTTGATGTGGACATGACTATTGACCTTGATTCTGATTAGCAGAAGAAATATGATACTATGCCTTGTACATTGTTATACTGCAAGAACATATTTTGTCTGCCAAAAGCCATGGCCTGGGCCAAGCCAAGCCAGGGCCAGGCCATCATTGGGGGCTTGGGGCTTGGCCCAGGTGTTGGTATGAGCTGAGGCCGCCTCAAGCCAGGCCAAAGCTGCGGCTTTCAGGCCAAGCCAGGCCAGAACAACACTACCTCTGATGAGGCGTTGAATGAGTGGGGATTTGACAGCTGTGCTAGGGAGGTTGACATTGACATGGAGAGAGCGCACTGCTGAGAGGTAGGCTTTGTGTCAGGTTCCATTGACTGTGGAGGCTTCTTCCTAAGCGAGACCTTACGAGGCAGACTCAAGGTAGCTACAGTTACAAAGTCCTATGTTAGTATGAGGTCTGGAGTTGGTTCTGGGACTGGTGCGCATGCGCTTGGCTTTTTAGGGAGTAAAGAGAGGTAGTTCTGGGCTGTGAGAGTAAGTCCAGGGTTGTGCCGGGGCTCCAGGGTATGGGGTGTTGGTCCAGGATTAGTGGAGTGAGTCCGGGCTTAGTCTGGGAAAGGGTGCGGTGAAACCAGGGTGAGATGAGCCATAAAGAAGAAAGGGAGATAGAAATGGGAACAAGAATGAGATGAGATCGAACAGGGGAAACGAGTCAAGGCAGGAAGAGCAGAAAGGAAATGGACTGGAAGGGAAAAGGTTGGAGGATAGAGAATAGAAGTTGGTAAGAATAAACAGGAAGACTGAGACAAGATACAAGAGTACGAGGTGAAGGAGATTCAGGCAAGTTAAGTTTAATATCAACACTACTCATACAGATTGTCTACCTATGCCTTAAATCCTCTATCTCTGGGGTGGCGGGCTCAGTCTGGTTCAGTGTTGGGTGTCAGGCGTGATTGCCGGGGTGGTGGAACTGATCACTGGGGGGTGCCAAAGTGATCTGTCTGAGGGTGGGCCTGTCAGGTTCCGCTGACCACGGGGGCTCAGACCACTGGGCAAATCCTTACTTGGTGCGCACGAAGTCTACATGCACAACTGAAGGGGCGGGTGCAGCATACAAACCAGGACTGAGGGGGTGAGGATGATGGCAGAGGGACTGAGACTGGTCCAAGGGGCTGTTGAGGGAGCTCCAGGGTCCAGGGACAAGCTCCGGGGCTTGGAATAAGTCCTGGGAGTGAGTGGTAGATGGGCTGGGGCTTAGATGCAGGACTTGCTAAGTCCCGGGGTTGGGAGAAGGTGGAGGAGTGGTGAAAGAGTCAGGGACTTGAAGAGAATAGAGGCAAAGAGATGAGAAGGAAGAGAAGGAGAGAGAGAGATTGAAAGAGGAACTTAGAGAAAGGGGACTGGAGATGAGAATCAGATAGATTAGAGATGAGACAAGACAAGCGATAAGATAAGAGAGACTAGAGCAAGTCGAGTACAAAATAACAAGGAAACAGAGGCAAGATAAGGGAGATTGTTGGAACCCGAACCTAGATAAATGCAGACTTAGTAAGTCTGATCCTCAGTCTGCGTGTGCAAACGACTGTATTAAGTACCTAGATAAATGCAGACTTAGTAAGTCTGATCTATGGTACCGTAAGTAAATGTGCAATACTCGTGTGTATGTACTTACCCTCAGTCTGCGTGTGCAAACAACTGAGGGTTCTAAGAAAATAATGAGTGTATATATATGTGATTGAAAATCAGGCACATTTGCGGTGTGCCTTGTGGCAGGATCGCAACAGAGATGGATTGAAATAATAACTGAGATGAGCTAGAGACCAGGGAAGCTATGCAATATCAACACTACCATACCATATGCTACATTACAACTTATATACAAGGGGTCAGGCATGCTCTGGGGCTCAGGCCCAGGCTCCGTGGTGAGTCGCGGCGCAGAAGTCCTTGCTAAAGCCCAGGGTTCATGCAAGGAGCAGTACAGGAGTACTGGGGCTCTTGCTGAAGCCTGGGGATTGTGCAAGGATGCTGTGGATATTGGCATCGGTTGAGTGGCGTAAAGGAAGCTCACAAAGGAGGCCTTGCTTTGGGAGCATGGGAGGCATGGACAATGCGGAGAGGTGAGGAGTCAATTGAAGAGGAGGCACGGGGCACAGAGTTTGGGCCGGGTGATGCGTTGATGTGTGAGTTGTGATGGCTGCCAAATTGGGAAGAGAGGGCATCAGGGTTTGCTGGTGATGGGCCGGGGATTGCCGGGTCGATGGCCAGGGATTGCTGGGCAAGCGCTGATGGTGGCGGCAGCGGCTGGGAATTGCTGGGGCGGGCACTGATGGTGTTGATGGTGGTGTGGGTGTCCGGGGTTTGCTGGGGTCAGTGCCGAGGTGGCATACATGGGCGGTGATGGCCGTTGATGGCCGTTGATGTGCTGATGGCCACTGGAGAGGACTGGTCCAGGCCCGGGGTTTGTGGAGCTGTCCTGGTGAGTTTGAAGGTACCGGGGCTGGGGCTGGATACCAGCAGTGGTGGCGGATCATGACAGGGCCATGCTGTGGGAGACTTCAGGTTGATGCAGGGAAGTCCAGGGTCACGGTGATTGCCAGGTGTCAGGGTTGGGGGGGGGGCGGCGAACCTGAGAGTGGCAGGTGTCACCGTGGCGGCTGTTGTGGCATTGTGATGGTTGGCGGGGCTGGTGGTGTTGTCCTGGGGAAGTAGGGGGTCGGTGGTGTTGTCCTGGAGTGGTGGGGCAAACTCCGGGAGTAGGTTGTGACACTTTGATGGTTCTGGGCTGGACCTGTCCACTAAGGCTTGCAACCCAGGACAGGATGGCTGGCTTGGAGGCAGGTAATATTGATCCATCTGGATTGTACAGACTTGTCAGGAACTGCTGACCTGGGGGCTCTCTGTAGAGCAAGGAACCCACTAGTTGGAGGGGCTCAGAAGGGTGATGAATCTAGAAGGAGGCTTCAGCGTGAAGTCCAAAGTACTCCAAAGCAGTCTGAAGGCAGTTAGAGGTAACCAGAGTGGATACAGAGGTTGCAGGAGGGCAGGAGGAGAGTAGGAACTGGAGATCAGACAGACAAAGGAGGAACACAGAGTATATTGAGAGAGATAGAGCAAGAAACAGAAGAAACAGGAGTAGATAAGTAAAAAGATATAGTTAATACCAAGTCTAGAGACCGACTAAGGTGGCAGCATGTAGTGCAGGGTCTCCAGAGCTATAGATTGGCTTTTAGGGGTGTGGGAGGAGGAAGGAGTACCCAGTGAGAGGACTAGGCCCAATGGGGAGAGAAGGTGATATGTTGCTGATGCAGAGTGGAAGGAGTGATGCATGGTTCCTAGCAGCAGGTCAACATCAGGCCTTTGGCGGAGGAATGGTGGGTGGGAGGGCAGAGGGTGAAGGTGGAGGTGAAGGGGTCAGTGGGGTGGAAAGATGAATGGGTCATGACATTACCCCCCCATTAGCGCTGAGCCTCAAGGCGCGGTGGTGAGAGTGATCCCAAATTAGGGGTGGGTGTGGGATTTGATGGTTGGTTATGCCACTTCAGTTGAACTTGTGAGTCATCATAGTCATCCTTTTGCCAACATTCTCGCCATGTCATCCCTCACAAGTCAATGTATCCCACCTCCCCCCAAGTCAATGTGCTCTATCTCCCCCATTCCTGGCCCCTTGACCTGTCCCCCGGGGTCATGTCCCCTGCCTGGGCCCACCCCCCTTGCCCCAAGGCCATTTCCCTTCTAGCCAGACCCCTTGGTTGTCATCATGGCTCCTCATCACTAAACTGCCATGATGAGCATGTCCCCATGATCTCTTCAGCTCTGTCGTGCCCCTGCCATGATGCCTTGTGCTTAGCAATCCCCTCATGTCTCTGCCACTCCTTCATATTCCTTGCTTGTGAGGGTTTAGGAGGTTCTGGCATGCTATGCCAGTGATACTCTGGTTCCCCCCCATGCAGGCGCCATCTGTGAAGTGTGTTGGTGCCATCACTCTCAATGTTCCTTTCAGCTGCTTTGGGCTGCATGGTTGATGTTGCAGAACAAGGGGTGGCCACTGGAGGGGGTTTATGAAGTGTTGGGAAGGAGGCAGGGCATGAAGGATGTGGTGGAGGAAGGGGACAGTGACAGTGGAGAGAGCAATGATAGTGGAAGGGGCAGCAATAGTGGGGGGGGCAGTGATGGGAGCAACGAGGAGGGGGGGGATGAGGTGGATGGAGGGGCCCTGGAAGTGGAGGATGAGGAGGATGAGCTGGGAGAGGAGGGCTCAAGGACGATGTCCCCAGAGGTGGGATGGAGATGCAGGAGGTGACTGAGGGGGTTAGTGGGATGGGGGTGGTGGAAGGCCCATCCATGGTTGCACTAGGGAAGCGTCAAGTGTGGGGTGGGAGTGACAACAACAACAAAAATGAAGATGCGGCAGGGGTTCCCAAGAGGCCCCAAATGAATGGGGGTTTGAGTGGGCTGGCTGGGCAGGGGGTTCTCCAGCCACATGACTCCCTTTTCCCAGGTCTTTTCCTCTTTCAGTGGTCATGAAGATGAGTTGGCCTCCCTCCATCTCCAAAACGTGTAGTTGGAGGCAGCAAACCACATGCTCCTGGCTGAGGTCGACTGCCTGGCTGTCCAGTACTGTGTGGCCCTCCAGAGGTGGGCCCAGGATCAGAGGGAGGCTCACAACGCTTGCAATGGTTTGTTGGACGTGCAGAGAGCAGTTGGTGAGTTGGAGGGGGAGCTGGTGTGCCTGCAGGGTTCTGGGCCCCACCTAGTGGCTGTTTGTGGAGGGGCCTTCCAGGAGGTGCAGGACAAGGGGGTGCAGTGGTCAGCAGAGGGGGAGTAGTAGGGG
>JAGGAU010008309.1:0-58690 GCA_017657275.1 Termitomyces sp. T108 | reverse complement strand
GTAGACTAGGAACAGTAATATGTAACAGTGATATGAAAAATGTATTGGTCGCTCTATCCTAATCCGAGGTTGTCGTCAGAAAAGATGTTCCTTCTGACTTAAGTATGCTTACCTAGAGAGGTTGGCGAAGTGAGAGTTCCTTACAAGTAAGGGTCTCACTTCTCCTCCCCTCTAGGTTCTTCCACGTGGATTCCGCGACCTGAGACTCTTATATTGGTCACGCGAAACCTTCCGTTTAGCTTCAACCAATGCCCGAGTCTGCGTCTGGCTCACACCAAAAGGTAATACCGTGAGAAATAGACCGGGGTCTGCTCAGGAGAGCCGCAGACGGCTTGTCCCACCCCCGGTTAGTGCTATATTCCGCCTCCGACTCGGCTATAGTCTCGTGGTAGAATTTTGAGCGCAGCGATTAGATGAGTCGGGAAAGAGGAAGTCAGAATCACCAAGGCTTTTCCTCTCGCTTGTTTGCCGAGCATGCTGAAGAATCGTGTATTTGCATATGTGAGGGAGATACGATATAGACCCGATTTAAAAAAAGTAGGAGAAGAAGTCGAAGATAACAAGTGTCCATGTCACTTATGTAGAAAGAATTGAAACAGGAGCAGGCAAATGATATGCTAGAGGGGTCGCCGCATATGTGCGTGATGTTGTTCGGGACGCCTGAGGGTTAGGGCATGGATGAGAATTGGGTTCTTTCGAATATACCTTTGAAAGGCCTTGGAGGACCAACGGCCGGCGGCCTGGATGAGGTGGGGAGCAACCCCGGCCTCTGCCAAGAAAGTTGCTCCCCCTGCCCGCATAGATTGACCTGCAATTGAGGCAGGGAACAAGCGGCGTAGTCGTTGCATGAAGAATGATCTCGTTGGTAGCTCTCCAGTGGAGGTGAGCCAGAGTTCCCGCCGTAGTGGGAAGTGACTTGCTCTGCTCCGAAGGTAGTTGCAGAAGTGTTTGCGTGGGTTTGATGGGTGAGTTGAGGCTTTGATGACGACACGGTTTCCTTCGAAGAACGCATCAGCTTTGTGTGTTGGTAGTTTGAACGAAAAGAAGTCAGTGCTGATTTCAACAGATAGGATACTCGTGACCTTTCTATCGTCCCATAACCTCAAGTCATCCGGTGCAGCCATTTTGCCTAGACGCAGTAGTCCATGGAAGCCTGTCATTAGCATGGCAAGAAACAGTAGGTCATCATGTGACGCTGAGGTTGAATACAAAGTGATTGCGTCTGCGAGATGGTCTCGGGTGAGGGGTAACTTGCGATTTTCATTTCTTGACTTGAGACGCATGCAGCCAGCCAGCGTACGCTTCACTAAAGGTGAATTTCTGACCTCGGTGACCTCTGGGAAGAAGGTTTCCAGTTGATTGCAGATGCCACTGAGGTAGGTTCGGACTGAACGCGGTTCAATGTGGTGACTCATGTACACGATGTAGAAAGACAATGAGTCTTGAGTTGGCCTGGTTTCCATGTCGTGTCTAGAAACGAAGTCAAGGTAAGAGTTTAGGGCGGAATTGTAATTGAGGTAGGTACTGGAGTCGATTGAAGCCCCAAGTGCAAGAGACCGTTCACGAACGAGCCTCTCGTAGGACCAAGTAGCCCGTTGGGGCTGCCTGGGCCTCACTGTCCTGCGAATCATTTTTTGGTTGCCCCCAGCGTGAAATGAGGGGGTTTGAAGGGTTCAATGGTGAGTGAGGGAAACATTCTCCGCGCCTCGCTGAAGTTCGCTCTTGAGATAAGGTCGGCGATTACGTTTGATTCACCCGGAATGTGTCTGACTTTCAGTTTGTGGTTCCCAGCAAGAAGCGTGTCAACCACATTTCGGAGGAGGGCGTTATAGATTGGTAAAGCGTGCAAAGAGTTAAAGATGTTTACAGTATTCATGTTGTCCGTGAAAACCATGATCTTTAAGGGGTAACTGTTTTCAGTGGCTGCATGATCGATGGCAGCCGTCACTGTCAAGGCCTCAAGATAAAAGATCAGATTCTCAGGGACGTCTGAGGGTGCAGGGGCAAAGAAGCCCCTGCGCAGAGAGGGGTACCAAAACCCCAGACCTAACAGGCATGCATCAGTCTCAATGACAATGTCGGCCTCAGCCTCATCCCATGCTAATGAGTCAAGTAAGCGTATGCCATTAGAGCTCTCAATATGTTTAGCGCCCCAGAGCAGATCCGATCTGATGGCCTGCTAAGCGCTGCCATGCCCGCTTCGTGAAGTACTTTGACTTTCCTCTTGGGGAGTCCGCAAAGCACCGCATTTCCGCAACTAAGTCTTGTTTCGCATCAGCAGGTAGGGTCATAGTCATCTTGTTTGGGTCGACAAGAATGCCTATAATGGTCAAGGGTGAGCCAAAAACTTGTTTCTGACGCTTGTGGGGGATCCCAAGCTCGTCCCATAGCTCCAGGAGTCGAACCTGGTTACAAGGCATGAAACAGTCATACGGTTGGTATCTGACCATGTCATTCTGGTCATTGATCCCAAAACAATCGTCATTGAAGACAAACGGCGAGTAAACCCCTTTTACGTGTTTGGCTATCCAAGTCACGAGGCTATTCACAGCGCCCCAACAATTGAGGGAGGCTCTTCCGCCAAAGCAGTTGCAGCGATCAACATGACGTTGTCCATCAATGGTAATTATTTGTTTCAATTGCCACAGACGGTGCATAGGGATTAACCGATATGCTTCTGCTACATCAGATTTCCACAATGTTAGCGGCTTGTCAGACACATCCCGTAGGCGAACAAGGAGGTCACCCAGATGCTTCATGTTATCGAGGGGAAATCCGGCTATAAGGTGATGTGGGATCATGGAGTTTAAGGAGTATCTGCCTGCAGTGAGGTCTGTTACTAGGCGAAAATCCGTGGATCGAGGCTTTGGTACGGCATAAATCGGAGAACTTGTCATAGAGGGGAGTAAAACAGTTCCAAACGACTCTGAGTAACGCCCTTTGGAGATCTCTATGTCGCGCTGAGTCCTCAAAAAGTCTGCCTCCGCAGGGCTTTCCGGAGGGTGCATGGACATGTCCACTATGGATGGGTAAGTGTCTGGCTGTGTGTCTGCAAAGGGCCAGAAACCTTCCCTGAGACTGTGAAGGACCGAGTCAACAAAAGGTCGGTTGGGGTGGTCTGTAAGTAGCTCTTCAAATCGATCAACCTTTATGGGTGTGATGATTTTGAATAGGTCTGGTCGTTGTCTGAGCGTCTCGAGGGATCGCGCATTGCTAAGCTCCACAGCAGGAGGTGAAGGTAGCGGTTTTGCTGTCTCTGACCATTCAGATAGAGATGGTATTGGACCGCCGTCATGTGAATAATAATTGAAACGAAGGTACTTTGGTTTGAAATCTTTCACCGCCTCAATCTTTGCTCGCCTCCACGCATTCGTGTTTTGGGTGGTTCCCTCCACAGGATCTACAGGCGTGCCTCCAATAACAGGTGCTTGCTTCGAAAGGGCATCCCTTTGAAGTGTTCCAGCGTTTGCAGATGACTGACTTTCCTTTGGCAGGGTTCGTTGTTCTGCTTGAGGCCCCGGGATTGCGCTTACTACCGTAGTTGATGCCATCGACGTTGAGTGTGGAGTCTCGTAGGTCGATGAATTCGTGCTGGTCTGTGAGCAGTAATCTTGTCCCGCCTCCAACTCTTGCCCTAACGGCTTTGTCGTATGCGATGACTTTCCCGTGGGCTGACTCGTGCTTGGCAGCGAAAAGGTTGAGGATGTTGCTCGTGTGGACACGAAATTCTTCCTCACGGTGTGGGAAGACGAAACGCAAGGCTTTGGCGTAGGTGTTGGCTGCAACCAGCCATTGCCCACTAGTCTCGACCTTTCGAAGTGGAGCGCTGTAACCAAGGATGAGCTCACGGTGTCCGAGACGGCCTCGATTCTCTCGAGGAGCTCCCAGATGCCCGACTGAACTGTAGATGGTGTCGAAGCAACCCTCTTCACCTCGTAGAAGTTTGTCCCATTCCGGTGAAGGGAAGTCTGAGGGGGCTGTGTGAGCGGTGAGTATCCTACGCTTGATCTCGCTGGTGTTGCGCATGTAGAGTCTGAGCAGCTTTCGACTTGCTGAGCAACGGGGATCTCCAGTCTCTCGAGCAAGCTTCTCTTGGTTGTACCAGGGAAGTCTTCTGCTGTCGAACCTTCTGCGCTTTGTGGCTGACTCTTCATTCTCGCTAGAAGCACTGGAGGACTGTTCTTCGTCCTCGTCTGATGGTTCTTGGGGTGGACCTCGCTTCTTGCTGAGGCCTTTACTGATGGATCGGACATACTCGTCAGTAATCCTATCGATTGACTCAGGGGATAGAGATCTTCGGTCTCTGTCATAATGACTTCCTGTCGGTCCTGTCTGAGGTTCGCCCTGCTCAGCTTCTTGACCTCCCTCACTTCTGGGGTGTTCGTTGTGGTCTCCCTTATCAGTTTCCGCGGTCTGCGGTCTGGTGACGGTAGGTTCCGTGGTACCTCGTGCGATTTCTCTCCGTGATCCCCTTCGTTGCAGGATTTTCGCTTTCTTCTCAATTCTGTCGAGCAAGGCGAGGTAACTGTTGATTGTGCTCTGAATTGCATCGGAGGGCACTCTAGATAGGTTTGCCGTATTGACGATGGCTGTGATTGTGACTGGCTTTGACTTTCGTCCTCTTCTGAAGGTTTCGACGTGCTCCTCAAGTTGCCTAATGATGTCACGCTCGGACCCACTCGGTGTAATAGGGGTACCTCCTGCCGTGGTCTCCCCACTCGGCCCCGTACTTTCCAAAGTCGCTGCTTCAGTCGATACCGGTTGGGAGGTTGAACCACTGGACTGTGTTGGTCTCGTACTGTATGAATCACCATAGGTGTTCATTGGGGTGGAGAGAGCGATGAGGGACCGAGGGACCGATGAACTTGTTCCTTGTGTAGACTAGGAACAGTAATATGTAACAGTGATATGAAAAATGTATTGGTCGCTCTATCCTAATCCGAGGTTGTCGTCAGAAAAGATGTTCCTTCTGACTTAAGTATGCTTACCTAGAGAGGTTGGCGAAGTGAGAGTTCCTTACAAGTAAGGGTCTCACTTCTCCTCCCCTCTAGGTTCTTCCACGTGGATTCCGCGACCTGAGACTCTCATATTGGTCACGCGAAACCTTCCGTTTAGCTTCAATCATACTGAATTAGATTTCTCTTTGGCGCAACGCAGTACAATTGAGTGACACACTCTAATGCGTGTGGCGAAATATGACGTGCGACTTTGGAGCAAAACAATGGTCGAGGAAGAGTGGGTTTGTGAAAGGGGGTGGCGAAAAAGACATAGAAGGCGAGTGATTTGCTCAACATCTCTTCATTCCTGACATAGCATCAACCACCGTTATCTGAGTATACCTACTGTCTACTCACTCTCACTTCACAACAATTACTACAACATCACATAGCCATGCCCTCATCACACTTGTCCTCTCATTGCGATATTGTTACCGCCGAGCGCTACGAGACGAGATATTGCACCCTTTGCGACGAATACTTCGAATCATTGGAACAACTTCTTCAACATGGTTCAAACGTCAAAGGAACACCCGCGATGCGAGCCATGCAACCGCGGGTACCTGAACAAGAACTCACGTAGAAGGGTAAGCTTTGTGCGCCACACACATTCTTTAACCTCGCCCCTAATTGTATCCTTTCTCCTAGCACTATTCCCTATCTTGCTACCACATTTACTGCGCTCTCTGTGATAAACTCTTTTAAACATACGCAGCACTCCATGTTCACTTGGAACACTCCATCCGTCATTCGGATGATTCCGACGATGACGACGAGGACGCCGTTGATGACCGTCCGGACGGTTGGGAGGAGGAACTTGCCGACCCACTTGAGAGAGAAGCATGTGTCCGACAAGTAGAGGGAAAGTTTCCTGCTGATTTTGAGGAAGAAAAGAGACTATCAAATGTGCAGCGCAGACAGGCAACATTGGTTAGTCAATCCTTTCTCCGATATTTCTCCTTTTCGCTAACACGACTTCACAGAAATCTATGACCCGCCGCAATCGCGGTGTACCGAGCGAGTCACTCTCGTATTGCTGTCCAGTTTGTCTTGGTCATCCAAAACCAGTTGCATCAACTCGCTGTGGCCATCTTTTCTGTATGCCGTGAGTTGAAACGCCAAATTATAATCGGATTGGAAAATTACACCTCTTCCTCAGATGCATCTCCAAAGCTATCAGGAAAAAGCCGAATGCTCATCTTGCAGGACAAAAAACGGCAAAATGCACATCCGCAATTTTGACATGAGAGTGTACTAGTGATGTGTTAATTGTTCTTGTTAACCAATAAAAATCAGCCTTTTTCCAAATATGATCCGGCATACTTGATCATAAACGTGTCAAAGTGGGAAGATCTTTTTTCATGATATCTTCCCCCGTACCTCTGACATCCCTTTCGTATGCCCTCTAAGATCTTTGATACATATCGTTTAAAGGTGAAAAACTCATGCGCCACATTCATAAATTGAAAATAACCTCTGCCGTAATTGGGTGAGAGTGTGTGTACCACGTTGTGTCGGGCGTGAGAGAGATAAGTTCGACCCTTGATGAGCACGAAATGGGGATTCTTGATTGTGGCAGTTAATTACACTGCTTCTTTCCCTCATGCTAAACAAGTGTGGGTAATCTACTAACCAAATTATTCCCTACTGTAGCGCTGTCAGAGTAAATGGCGAACGCTCGAATAAGGAAGAACATTCTTGGAAGGCATGTATCATCTGATCAAGTTTCACTGAACCTTGAATCCCTCAAGCTAATATCACCTGGTTCTTTCAACGGGCGAGTTACAAATGGCGGGATCAATGATGTTCTCAAGCTACACCCTGCCCCCACTTTCGACCCGCTCAGGCATACAAGATGGTGGATCTCAAGTTGACTCAGGACTCACACGCAAGGTGAACTTGACCGAGGAACGCTTCACAGCAATATGCCTTATGGAGGTTTTAATTCGCGGAATGAAGATAAGTTTGCTTCAGCCGCTAGCCGATAAGGGCATTAAGTCGACTAAATTCGACTAAATCTCGTCATCTCGTGAAGTAAGTGTCCGGTTTGTCACGCACTTCATGCCACAGGCCTCAGGATTATATGGATCAATGCCGAGCTAGATTTTTTTCACAGATTCAGCTTGGATTATACGGTGTTTGAGACGACTCAGGCAAGCTTGGCAGTGGACATGACGGTGCTCATTTCCAGCCTGCAGCTAGAAATGCTGGAGTTCTCGCAGTTGATCTGCAAACATTGAACTTGAAAGGAAAATAGGTGTCTCAGAGATCCGAATATCTCCGATCGCAACATTCCTTTTCGAGGATCTACCGCTAAATCTTTGACTCTCAGAACCCTTTATTATTCTCCAGAATAACGGCCACTTTCGCGGTGGCAACCATACAATAAGGTCTATCCGTTACTACGACAACAACATATATGACGATGTTCTAACCTTAGGTCTGGGAAGAACGTGTTCATGAGGTGAGGATCTTCCACTCTAACTTAGACTGCCAGTCTTTTTACAGCGAACATCACGGCACGAGGCCGAGGAGCTTGAGCTTCTAAGTCTGAAGCTTGCACAGCCTAAACCAGCAGAGACAAACACCGTTCCGAGACACTGGCTCAGGCTGCCTCAAGTGTGTCACGCTGCATTCCTGCTCATCAATATATATTTACCAACCTGTGTCCCTTCCCAACGAGTGGCAGGGCAACATCTTGTGGCCACTCACGATTTCCATCCTTCTGATCCCAAAGTACAAAAAATGCAGCGCTCTGGATTTGTTCTGGGGGCGATCCGTGTTATTTCTGCCTTTTTCAGTGAAACACTTCCTTCAAGCATAAGATCGATATCCCACCCAGATCCATCTGACTCCTTTGTGGAGTTTCGCCCTCAGATGCGTAGTTGTGATGATTGGGAAAAGGAAGTGCTGGAGGTCTACGTATCAAGTGAGGGGGGTGATTATGGTTCTCATAAAGCTCGTATTTCGACAGAAAAAATTGTCGAGCTTCGTGCTTACAAAGACCATGCATCCAGCACACTCTACCAATATCTTGTCGCTGCAATATCCACTATGCCTACCGATCACCATGTCTACTTGTATTTGCAAATGGTGCCCCTAAACACCCACACCTTGACTACTGTTGTAAAAAAGCTAGATGCTTGGCCAAGCAACAATGCTTTGTTGGTTGAACAAACTTGCTTTGACTCGGATGGTCTCCCAATGCTCCTCGACCTCATCCTCCTCGCGCCCGTTGTATCCAGCATTTCTGATCAATACATCTTCAAAGATTTCGAGTTCTTCTTTGCCGATCTGATCCTTCGGGCTCTCCAAGAGCTTTTCCACCACACTTGTCCTAAACGCGATCCAAGATACACAGACCCGACTTTTGTCATTCTAGACGGAAGTGGAAGTCCAGTGAAACAACGAGAACTATGTTTTGTTCTTCCTTTTCGTTCTCGGCTACTTGATCAAATTGAGCCTCTCTTCATCGAGAAACGGAGGAATCTTGGGCTGAATGTTCGTTTCTCTTTCTCTGGACACTGCCTGATTGACGAAACGTGATGCCTACTCGTTACAGGATACACCAAAACCAGCAAGGTTCAAAAGAACGACGCCTCCGCGACCTGATAAGGGCAAGCGCCCGGAGCGCTCAGTCAAGATATCAGGAGGCGTAAATCCGGATCATCATCGGTCAGGGAAGCCCAATAAGCGTACGGTAAAGGATCAATCTAAGGCAGAAGGAAGCCATTCATGAGATGGCATATCTCTTGAGTATGTTCAATATTTATAGCTTGACGATCAGCTGCAGTGCAGAGGGATTGTCGTCGGCAGGTTCTACGATTTTGATTCCGCATACCAAAATATCTTTGCTCACGTTGCGAAAACATTTCATTGTACGTCTCGTTTATGTCTTGAAATTGTGGCATTCACTTCCTGTTGATGATGTAATTGAGCTTTTATCTCTGTGTCTCGTAACAATTCAAAAATGTGAATATAATACGTCGTATCAATCTCGATCGAGGTCGGGGTTTCTCTGGCAACTAATAATCTCACCTCTGGGGAAGGGAGTAGCGGATGTTGGCGTGTATCGTCGAGACTTCATTGATGACGAGGGTCAGTCCAGGATCGTGTCTTTGGCCAAAGGCCAAAGTTAGGACAACGGACAATATATGTATGTGTAAGTACCAACCTCGGTCAATTGTACAGAGGCTGAGTATTGTTTGCGCATATGAATATAGCATAGATTACTAACAAGTACAACACACTGTTGGTGCTGGAAGGAGTTTCGTCGGAAAAAGTGTAATGTGTAAAGGAAAGTGCCTTTTCCTGTCCCAAATTTGCACCTCAGAAATAGTATGATCGGTTTCTTTTACATTTTTTCTCAATGGAAACACCTTCTATCACCAGTAGTGTGTGTAGTTCACCTGATCATGCTTCTTGAGGAGAACTGCAAAAGATGAAGGTTTTTTGGACCTCTTCTCTACCTGAAAAAGGTTCTGGCTCTAGCAGTGGTCAGGACATGGGTCTGCATATAGAACCAAATCTCATATCAAGCCCTACTTTTCTAAGAGGCTGTAGCTCCACTATAGTGTGATTCCACTGACCCAAATACCAGATAATCTTATGAATGATTTGGTCTCAAACAAGGACTGAAAACATGTCCAATTGAGAGTAGGAAACCACAAAAAAGAGGTGTCATATATATTCACAATAGGGACATGTGAAAAAGATGATCCTAACATTTCTCATTCCCCCTAGCCGACTTGAACGACTGACCTCGTCATTTCGGAAACTGGGCAGTTACTAGTGACGCGCTCTACCACTGAGCTAAGGGGGATGTTGTCACTTGCTTCCTTCCTGCTGTCATGTCTGCGTAAGTTATATCTCTGTTCCGGTTAAGAGAACTAACATGGGGTGGCTTATCAGTCAGCGCTAGACCGCATCGCCACTTCCCACACGATGCGCAGCACGGATTTGCAGCGCCTCGCAGTGTGACTTTGACACCCATTCGCTTATTCTCCGGGACGTGAATTCCGATGTGAATCGCCCCCCACATCGTCCCCCATGTCCGTATACAATAAAGATCCTTGATGATAAGGAACTCCAGCGTTACGCAAACCGGTGAAAATTCTAGTCGACAGGGTGTTATACAAATAAAAGATCAAGCAAAATCGGGGATATCTATGTTTTGGCATGGGTATGTATCATTGTATGTATATTTAAACTCTGGAGTGCGGGGAAGGCATCCTACGGACTTGCCGATCACACAGGATAGCATCAGGGGACTCGGCCGAACCCTGGGGCCTAAGGCCTGACTTATGTACAACCTACGTACGAGGGGTTTATGGGTGTGTGTCGTCGTAAGATGGGTTACGAGTGTGTGTAATGGGGGTGCTATCAACATGTGGGCATCGAGCGCCGAGCGTCTATGTACATACACACAAAGTACGTATGTGTTTATCGAAGTACACAAGCATCATTGCATGGATAGCGTTCAGGGCTAATTTTCTATGTCGCTCCAGGCTCGGATTTGTTCGGTAGGGCGGGACGGACGGCCCTTGATGCAATGATGCTCCGAAACGGAATGGAAGATATCGTTGATTGTCGAGAGGTCTTGAAATATTGAGAGATAGTTGTGATTGGGAGTGGAGTTGATAATAGATGATAGATGATAGATATATATCAGTTGCGATGTACACGGGTAGCTGTAGAGTCTAGCATGCAGTGCATGACAACGGACGCGAAGGCGAAGGCGAGAGCGAATTCGCTTCTCGTACCAAGTTTTTTCTTTCTCGAATGCTTTGCTTATCTATCGAGACATGCATAGACCCTGCATAGTGAAAATTTCCTCTTATCATATAAATGACCGAGGAGAAGTGGTTCTTGTGTGCATACATACCTCCGTTGTCCTCTGACCGACGATATGGCCGCCTCAAAGGTTGGCTTCTCGGATGGAGCACAGATGACAGAAGCAGCCATGTTTCGGAGAAGGATTACGTGGGGTCAGGCTCACGGACCGTACATAGATGGTGTATCCTCTCGTTATCGTTGCATGGATAGGATGTACGTACGTTAGGATGTCATTGAACCGCTATATCATTTTCAGCGGTAAGTTGCCACGTAGTAACGCGCGATAGATACGCCACTTGTGTAAGACATTGGCTGACAGATAGACACTGACCTTTATCTACACTCAATGATATATCCGATAAGAGTATACAAATCTGAATTGACGGAAATGCTTCAAGATACCTTGATCTACTCCGGAAGCGTATAGAGGACACACAGAGTTGGTCGAGATTTTCGTTGGACTGTTTATCATGGAAGTATGGCGGTGCACCGTGAAAGCTTATGGCGAGACAGGTTCCAGACAGGGTTCGCGCCGATTCGAGGCACGTTCGCACACACATTTGTATAGAATCTTGACAGAAAGATGTGGAGGAACAATCAAAGTTGGTCAGCATATTCGTGTGTCTGCCCACATGTGGTCGGTACTACAGCAAGATATCTTCCTTCTTATCGGCTGACTTCCTGGAAGGAGGGCTGGGAGATTCTATGTGGCTTTCTCGGACTGGGCCCACTGCGAGGACTAGAATGCACGGTGGAGTGAAGTGAGACACGGGTGCCGCCAAGCCGCAACTTTAAAATGTTGCGATAAAATGGAGATGACTGAATAACGAACATACACGGTCACCCACTTGCTGGCCGAGCTTGTCGCCTTTGACGCCAGCATCCACGCTATTCTCGCCTAATCTTGTACTTTTTAGCCAGCGCTCCCCCAAAGTCCGCCAATCTCTCCGCGGACCCGTCTCGTGTGTCCAGCCCTGGCGACTCCCAAGGCGAGTTTTATATTTCAGCCTGTCCCGCCGCCTCTCACTCTGCTCGCCCCAGATGCTCGCAACCCAGCGCATCTCTCCTCCTAATTCCGTCTTTGCAGGCAACCAGGCGGGTGCTCCTCTCCCTCTCATTCCCCGCCGTCTCTCCCGCGAGTCCTCCTCTTCTGTCCCTGTAAAGGTTGTCATCCAGCATTCCTCGCCCCCGCTGCCCCTTGACGACTCGGGCTCCTCCTCGTCTAGTGACAGCGGCCGCCCGACTGTCTCCATCCGTGCTAAACGAGTTCCCTCTGATAAGCCTTCTCAGACCGATGCGACACCTCGTCGCACGCCATTAGTATACTCGCCTGGCGTATCCTTGCGCCCGAACGCACCACGTAACTTTTCCGAGTCTCATGCTCATGCTCAATTATCCGCAGCTCTCTCTGGCTCCTTTGAGCCCCCTTGTCCCTCTTCTACCCTCTCCGCTTCTCAATCTCAGCCCCGCCTGGTCCGGAAAAAGTCTGGCCAGCTCGTCAAGTCCTCGTTGAAGTCGTCCAAGTCTCTGTCCCTCCTCACTCCCCTTCCCCCCTATTGCAGCTCCAAAAGTGCGCCCGCCACGCCCACCCACACGCCCAAGAACGTCCACTTTGACGCACAGCTCGAACACGTCAAGCTTTTCCTCGCAGAGCAGAAACCCCTCGCCGTCTCACGCGACGGAAGCCCAACCGAAGATACCGCCTCGGGCACCGACACCGACTTTCCAGACTGGGTATTTGGCTCCAGCTCTTCTTCTTCCTCTACACGTAATCTCACAATGCATCACATTAATATGGCCCCTCGCCCCTCTACAAGCAAAAAAGACATTCTACTCGAGTCTCTCGAACTTAGCCCTGACGCGCCCTCTGTCGTCGGCCGCGTACGCGTAGCCAACCTCGCCTATACCAAATCCGTCGTCGCGCGTTTCACATTCGACGCGTGGCAAACTACGTCAGAGGTCTCAGCGCGGTACGTATCCTCTCCCTCTCTGCGCACAGACATCTTTGTCTTCAACGTACGCCTCAACGACCTCATGGCGCGCATCGACGGGAAACGCATGTACCTCGCTGTACGGTACTCCGTCAACGGGCAGGAGATGTGGGACAACAACGACGGCAAGGATTACCTCGTTGAATTCGGACACGCGTCCAAGTCCAAGGACACGGAGCGTGAGCTTGCACTCGCACGGGAGAGGGAACGCGACGACCGCAACCGCCGGCCCACACCCGACCCAACCGCCATCGCCTCGCTCCGCTCGACCCTCGAAAAAGTCGTCGCGCCCTCGCCTGTGCCGCGATACGACTTTGCCCAGTCCCTATCGAGCCGGTGGGTTCCCCCCTCGCTCCCACATACGCCTGTATCACGGACCTCCTCGAGCTCTGCGCACGCGCATGTGAGGACTCAGACTCTGGTGCACCCCAGCCCCGGGGCAACGCCGCGTCCTGTATCCAAGCCTCATGGAGCTGCCAATTCGATTCCATGGCCGAGAGGTGCAAAGGAGAGGGAGAGAGAGAGGTGGACGCCCCCGCTCGGGAGTCCCCGCGACGTGTCGGATGATGATCGACCACCATTTGCGCGGTTTGGGAGCGCTAGTGCGAGGGACGCGGATACGGACACGCAGGACTTGTCGTTCCCTGTTCATACCCGCCCGAACGTGCACACGCCGACACAGGCGCCGGGAAGACATCATCGGCGAGGGTACTTTGACGCGCACCACCATTCCAGCGGCGATAGTGAAAAAGGAAGTGGGGTGAGGAGAACTCCGCCTGGGTCGCCGCCTATGGGAGTCGCATCTGAGTCGGACGACGAGGATTCTTGCACGGGCGAAAGTGACGAAGAGGGGGAAACGACGCCTATGCCGGGGAGGTGTTATTCGTTCCCGCCTACGTCGACGAGGACGGGGGCGGGCGGTGCGACGGCCACAGCGACGCTTGGGATCTTTGGTGGATCTGATGCACGTGGTGGTGGTGGCCACGCGGGTATGGGGAAAGTAGGCGCAAGAGCTGGAATGGGCGTGGCTTTGGGAGAAGGTATAGGTGTTGGTATGAGGATGAGTATGGGGATGGGAGAGGACAGCGAGCTCTCGACGCCGAGTTTTGGGGGCTCGCGGGCTACGAGCCCGAGCCCGAGTCCGAGCCCTACTGAGAGTGAATTGAGCACTGAGACGGATGATACCGAGACGGAAACGGAGACGGAATGTGAAGGGGATGGGGGGTACAAGATTGGCGCGAGCGATAGCGCTACTGGGAGTTATAAAGAGTTTCTGAACAGGTTGGTCTTGCTCCTTTACTTTTCTTTTTCTATACACCAATGTTGATTGTGCTCTTCTTCATCTACGCAGATTCTGCTTCTTCACAGGAACAGGAACCGGCACTGGCATCGGGCTTTTCCCCGACTCTGCAGACCCCGCATCACAGGCTCTTCCCCCCCACTCCTCGCATATACGCGCACATACCTACCCTCACCAACAAAAACGATTCATTGGCCCACGCACACACAGCGCGTCTGAGCTTACCGAGTCGTCGAAGCCTCTACTGCCGCTGCATGGATGCCCAGTGGCGGTGCGTTCACCGAGCTTCGATGGCGTGCTGCTGGGGAGTGAGGCAGCGACACCGGTCGGGGGAATGTCCCCGCCGACGGTCTGAGTGCGACCGCGGTGGTGCTTCGGTCTCTTGCTTGCACTCGTTCCTTCCCCTTCCACAACATATCAAAGTCGGATTGATTGAGCCGTACAGGCGGCTCTTCGTTGGTCTTGGCTGTATTTCCTCTTTTTTTTCTCTTTTTCTTGTCTTTTTCCTACGGACGATGCTTCGCAACGTTCGTTTTTACCATTTGTACCAACACATCTGCCTATACTGTCTTCCTCGGTCTGGGCAGTCTTGTACTTGTACTCTATTGTATCATCATATCACATCATTTCATTCTTTAGACATCTCTTTTATTTATGGGTTGCGCATGTGCACGTAACTCAATTTTCTAGTACATTACTTTTCGGTACACGCCAAACTTCGCAACGTACATATTATTATCATTCTTTCATACTAGCGACTATGCCTACGATTACGACAAGAAACGGTCATTGATAATGGTAATTTTAGCCGTGACCCACTGTCATGTAAATATCATGTATGTATCTACCCAAGCAATCGGATTCAACACATTCTGAAACGCAGATACGCACGTTCGTAAAGGACGGGGAAGGACAATCATGAATGTTATCATATCGCGTCCGGGGACGACGCATCTTGCATGTCTGTTATCGCCGTACAATGGAAGTTTACGTGATTTCCATGTAATTGTATACTGTAGAATGGCATGATCCTGATACATACGACATATGTATGTTGATGGGTTGGTCTGGACACTGCGGTAGATATACATACGAGAATCAATAACGACCACCACCGCCCCGACGCGGTCCCCACCGACCCTGGCGGTTTCCGCCTCCACTTCCGCGGCCCCAGTCATCTCCTCCCCCACCGCCGCCTCTGTTATCGCGACCATACTCATCCGGGGGATACATATCCTGTTGCGAGGACGGTGGCCCACCCTGCCTCCCGCCAGAACTAGTGTTCTCCTGAGACTGGTACTGGCTCCCGGCCCCGAAGCCGGGGATAAAATTATCGTCTAAATCCGAGTACCCGCCTCCACCCCCGCTCCGTCGGGTGTTACTTCCATTCTCGTAGTTGCCGCCTCCACTTGCGCCGTTACCCGAGTTGTTGGGGCCCTGGGTGTTGCTTGAGTTGCCGTACCAGCCGCCTCCCCCGTCTCCGCTGCCGTACGAATACGAGGGATCCCCACCGTGTCTTCCCGCACCTGCGCCTGCACCTGCACCTGCACCCCCGTGTCCGCCGCCGCCCTGGCCGGCGTATCCGACAAAGCCAGGCAGCCCCGGCACGGGGTCCTCGTCATCATCCTGCGCTGTCGCCTCTGGGGGCTTCTCTCCCCCGCCGGAGAACACGCTCCCTACGTCGCCCGGGCGCTCGCGCGACCAGAACCGTGTTGTGTGATCGTTCGATGCGCTCACGAGGAGGTGTCCTAGTGGGTGGAACGCGAGGGACCAAACGTTGGAGTCGTGTGCTTGTGAGAGTGTGGCGCGTGGTCCGGGAGAAGGTTGTGTGAATGAGGGTTCGGGTGTGCCGAGGTCCCAGTGGAGGATGGCACCTTCGGAGCCGCCAGAGACTAGGATTGGATGTACTGGGTGCCATGTTACCGCTGTGGAGTGTCGAGAGGGTAAGCATGGGGTATTCGAGAGTAGAAGTCGACGTACAGCAGACTTCCTTTTTGTGCCCTTTGAGGACGCGGTATTCTTTCATTGCGCGAATGTCAAAGACGCGAACGGTTTGGTCGCGGGAGGCGCTGGCTACCATGTTGCCGTTTGGAGACCATGATAGAGCTTGAACAGTGTTCTTATGCTGATGTCTATGGATGTATATGAGGATAGCAGTGTAACTAATATCAAGATACTTGCAGTGTTGAGAGCACAGTTCCTGTTCGTGGATCCCAGAATTTTATCTGGTTGTCTTTACTTCCAGACACAAGCAGGCCCTTAGTTGGATGCCATTCCACGCATTTGACATCCCAGCCATGTCCTATGGTACAGTCAGCTCATTCTGGGAAGACAGGTCATTTACACGCACCAGTGAGAGTGCTCTCCACTCTTTGATCTTGGAAATTCCATATCCGTACACTCGAGTCGTCGCTGGCTGTAGCAAATCGTTGGTCGTCGGGACTAAAGCTCAGGCCACGGATAGCCTCCCGTGAATTAGAACCCTGCCATGCAGTCAAGTTGTTCATATTGGGCTCGAAGTACTTGATAATGCCACTCTTGTCAGCAGAAGCGAGATACGCCCCAGAATGGGTAAAGGTCATCGTACAGATGGCAGTGTCGTGGGCTTGAAGGATTGTTTCGAAATTGAACGTCAGGCCATTCCACAATGTGAACTCTCCACTCGTGGAGCCTGTGAGCACACGGCGTCCTTCAGGCGTCCACTACAATAGCTTAGAATGGGCCCTTATGATCATTAGACACGAACATACTGTGACTACGTTGACGGGACATCGAATCTTGTTTGTTGAGGTATGGACAAACTTGGTGCATAAGGATGTTGAGGAGTTATCCGGGTATGCTTTCGGTGGCAACAGCTAGAAACAAGTCCAATTCAGATTAACGTGTTGTAATTTACAATTTGTCGATAATAAGCCTCGTACATCAATAATATACGGTGGACTCGGTCGCATGTATGGCACATAGTTTGTATTTGGCCGTAATTTGCGCAACTGTATTCGAGAACATTCCGTCACACCCATCCCACAAATCTGGTGGTACGACATACCAATGCCCAGCGACCCATACCTCCATTATAATCCACGGTCCGCCTCGGTCTGGTCTTTTTGATGAGCTTCCCGTCTAACATTTGCCGAGCACTTGCTAGCTCGAGTTCCTGGAGTTTTCCGTCATCTTGAGGAGGCGGTTGAGGCGCGGAACGGTATTTTGACGGTTTCCACTCCAGATGTGGCACACTTGATTCTTGTGGGATGCATTCTTTGGGTAAAAGAACCGGTAAAACGGTTTCTGACATGACCCAAGCACCAAGGATTTGTTTGAGCTTGTTTCGATTTCAAGCACTGTGAATCTGTATTTGGAGTTTCCAAGTTGCAAGCAGCCAGCCTTCAAGGACGAAGACACAAAAGTTTGTCCAAATTTGGCTATTTGGTTGTATTGACTCGACCGAGCCGACCAAGGTGAAGAGCTCTTCATCCACCTTTGCCTTCTTGCACAATATTCATCTGACGTGTACGAACTCAAGGCTGTCAGGTCATGTAGTCGCTGCTTGAGCAACAATTGATCTATCATGCATAATCTTATATTCTGTTCATCATGCGAAAGTATTGCTCCGTTTTTCGAACCCTGCAAATACTGGGCCTTTGAAAGACGGTCAGTTCGACAGCTCACTAGAGATGGCAGCCTCGCAGCATAGCTTTCGAAAGCGATCCTTGACACCTAAAATGGCCATAATGAATGATTCGCCATGTATCAGGCGCGTTTCATCTCGGTCAGCGCCCATGAATTCGATATTTGTATCTGATGATCTCTCATTTTCGATGGACATTCGCAATACTGATTTCCAAATAATCCTCTGGTTTCCTGGTAGCTCGGAATGCCCTCGGTGTTATCAATCACAAGGCATCTCTTCCCCAATCGGACAAGGGCTCAACTTCCGAGAGAAGAATACCTATCATCTGATGCTTGAAATTATACAGTACAGCTGTATGACTTTTTCTCGAAAAGACTCATCAACACGAGATAATGCAAACGGAGAGGAATTTGAAGAACATACACGCTTACTAAGCGCGGGGTATTCCTCAACATGGCTATATGTGGCAGAAACTCCTCCTATCTAACTTCTATCTTTGGTTGGCTTCTCTTCTGATCTACTGGTTCTTGGGCTATGGTGATGAACAATCGGACGAATCACGTCGATCATCCTCTCAAACAATAATTACTTGGTACCGCGTTCTTTCGAAAATTACTGCCGTCGTCTGGCCTGCACTATGGACAGTAAGCGGACCTTATGTCTTCAGTTCGTGTATGTTCCCTTCTTTTCCAGCATCGTCCTAGATGTTTTTGAGCTCTTGACAGTCTTGCTCTCGTCGCTTTCAAGAGCGTTTTTGGTTCAGGACTTGGTTTCTTCAGAGCATCTAAATCTCGTGGCCATATAAATCTCAACTGGACTTTTAGTTCTGGTGGCCCATCGTTGTTCAATGTTGATGCACTCTGTAAACAAAAAGGCCGAAATGTTACAGTGCATCTACTATCGAATGTGCTGGGAAGCAAGGAACACATTTCCGTACCCTTGACTAATGGTTCCTGGCTGCCTTCTGGGCAAGTGATTCCTCTTTCTCCTTCGCTCCCGTCTCAGTCTCATGAAGCTCTTAGCTCGAGCTTGTGTATCTTCCAGGCCAAATCCACCTCGTGAGTTTTCCATATAAATCTCGTTATACTCGCGTTGTCTAATATACTCCAAGAAACTCGAGCACCATCGCTTCAAGTCAACCAGTCGAACTGCTTTCTGTAGACCCGCCTACATCGTCCACATCATCATTGCCTATTCCTAAGAATCCTATTCCTAAGAATCCTATGGATCCTACGGATCATGCAACTTCCGCCAGCATGACCTCTACATTTTCTTCTTTACAACTGGTTTCTATTCCATCTCTTTCAACAGACGATGATGCGTACGTTTGTGACTTAATAAAAGATATTCATGGACCTTGATCTTATTTCTACTCTAGCTCATCAAGCTCAAGTTCTTCTTCTGCATCTCCCGATACTGTGGCTTTTCAAAGCACCATTGCCTCTGTCTTGACGCAGGCATCGGAGCAACTGACGATGGATGTAGGGACGTCCATTTCAGGACGATCGATGGCCATAATGAAGACCTTCACTACTACTGACTTTTCTGGTAAAGTTTTCACGTTCCAGACGTCCGTGAACGCAGCTGGTGGTTTTACTTCTGCCCCACCTGGATTCACTGCTGTTGAACAAACGACGACGATTACGTTCACATCCGGTTCGTCGACCGATGTCACGACGGTGACTTTCACCACCGACATTCCTGTCCAATCAGTAGGCTCGGAGGATCCTGCCTCACATTCTCGACCGAATTCCAAGCAACTTGGTCCCATCATCGGTGGAACCTTGGGGGGCGTAGTCGTTCTCATCCTTTTCGCTATCGCCCTCGTTCGACGTTGTCAACGACCCTGCTCAAGTCCTCCGACTCTCGAACCACTGATCCCTGATCCATCCTATAGACAACCCCCGGAAAAGTCTGGTATGTACTTATCCTACTATATCTTATCTCACTAGCTTGAACTGCAAACCTCTTAGCTCGATTGGTCGAAAATATACCTCAACGGGAGATCACGTCGTTCCCACAGCTAGTTGATCATGTCTGTCCAGAAGAATTGGAAGCTATGACACAAGAGGCGAGAAATACCAGACATCTCAGGCTGCAAGTCCAACGCTTAAGCGAGCGAATTTCCCAATTGGAGGAAAGGGAAATCACCTATATCCCTCAGTGGCCGTATTCCTCTGCAGAAGATATTCGACCCCCGGAATACTCCGACACTACCGATTCGTATACCTACGAACAACGAATCCACCACTCCTAACGAATCATCGATCTTCCAGGCCGGACATCGTCGTACATATGTGGGCACTACGCTCTCATCGTTCTTTGTCACCTAATTAATCACCCGATTTCACACTCTCTTGACTTGACTCTCTTATCTTCATATCTATTATATCTATTATGATAATTATGTGCCCACAAAGACAGATCTAGATGATGGAAGCCAACGATGAACAATATAAGTTTACGGTTTTTTCCGAGAATCGCGATCGAAGTCATGGGTGTAGCACCTTAAGATAACGACTTGGTCGATCACGTCGGATTACAGTCAAGGACCTGGAGATCGGAACTGTATAAAGTTGTCGTGAACGGCGTAAGTCAAGGTGTAAGTGTGTAAGTCAAGGAGAGGCTTATACCCAATTTTTCCGGCCCCTTGATCTTCGTGGAAGCTGGCCTTTCTCTTTATCTGCCATTTACATCCAAGAAATACAACTGAAACGCGGAATCTTCGAGTTCTCCGAACGAATTCCTTCGTTGCAAACTAGAAATAGCTCTTGATCATCACAGGCAGATAATGACTGCTATACTAGGTTAACCAGGCCAACACGATCATGTTTGAAAAATGACCTCTGTGTCCTTTGTATCTTGTTCAATTGTTTGACGCATGTTCGGTGTTGGCAGATGAGACACATAACGTATGCATCGCCTCCCGTTCAATGTCAAACGTACGGCCCCTGATACAATTCTCTCCCCACGTGCTTCTAGGCTTGGAACAACTCAATAACCTATCTATTGCCGCCGTATGACGCACAGTGATTAATGTCGACTGATGAAAAAGTATAATATGCCAATTACTGTCCCAAAGCGCAGGATACCATTTATCTTTCTGAAAGAATGCAAGAATCGATAGGTCCAAATTCTTAGAGATGTTTTCTTCTTGCAAGAGGTCTACTCTTTTTGGGCTTTTGTACGTTCTCCGAACCATCCCTTTCGACAATTTTGGCTAATGCACCATAGCTTCTCTTGCTTTCTCCAGGTCTCTCGAGCACTTGTTTTAAACTCTCCTAGAACCCACTTATTTCTTGGTTCTTCTCTTCAGATTACCTGGACTTCAGATCTTACCGATCCACCTTCGTTTGAGCTAGATACTGTGTGCACTACGCTGGCTGAATTTGGGGTGGCCACTACGGTGCCCTTGACTTCAAACCCGGTGAATACTGGAGCAGGAGTAGCCTCTGTGGTGCCTAATCTATCCCAAATCGGTTCTCTCGGCGGTATACATCTAGGGTAAATATAAAATTCCATATGAGGTCACTTTTTTACTCACTAAAATCCAGTATCCCATGTCATATCAGGGCAACAAGTATCGTGTACGAATCGTTTCTAACTGATCGAAAATGTGAGCGGTGACCACTGACTTCATAGTGACGGAAGTCTCCTTGCCAGTATTGACATGACCCTCGACATAGACGGATCCCCGCCTCCTTCAACGAGCTGTGCAGTCCCTTCTTCGAGCATATTATCTACTACTACTCAAACTCCAACGTCTGAAAGGTGAGTTCCACAAGAGGGCATGGATGGCGCGATCGAGTAATCATAAGACACAAGTAACACTTCCTTCGTACCTTCAATAACCAGTAATCAAAGTACTTCAAGTCTGACCGCAGCAACTTCTTCAACAACATTATTGAAATTCTCTGCTCCAGAGCATACGACCGCTACTTCAACCAACTTCACGTTTTCCCGTCTTCCATCACTCACTCCCGAAGCCGTCTCAATCTCCACTGGAATCTTTTCTACGAATTACAACGCAGCAATCACTTTGCCGACAATTGTACCAATTCCACAGGCTTCTGGTGACAAAGCAACATCGACGGGTGCTATTGTGGGTGGAACTGCAGGCGGTGTTGTAGTCCTTGCAGTTATTGGCACCATTGTCTTCATACTATGGCGTCGGAGCAAAAATCCCCAGGACAGGGAGCTTGAAGAATTGAACTCTGGCGTGGACGATGGTATAAACGCTTGACATATGTCCGTATTACTATCCTGATAACCACTTGCAGAATGGTTTGGACCCCCGCCTGGAACCAGATCGCCTGCAGACTTCGACAGTGGTTTAACACCCCAGGAGATGATCCAACATTATATCTATGCTTACCCTGACCACTACCCTTCCATTGAGACTGGATATCAAGGCTCTCAGGGTCGAGTCGACAAACTTTCGCATGCATATCGAGAACATGATCCTTTCGCGAGTTCTCCAGTAGCACCGTTCGAAAGAAATCGCCGTCATTTTGATTACATTACTCGCAATATATCCTCGAGTAGCAATAGTAGTACATCTGGGCTGCTTCCATCGTATGCATAAATTTTCTACTGCACCTTGTTTGCTGGCAAACGATAATATACTCTTTGATTTTACTGTACACGCCAAATCCTCACCAATTGATTGATAGTCACTGTGCGTCCTTCGGAACGATTCTAGCTTAATACAATCCAAGTCAAACCTTGCCACCTTCTAGTTTCTACTGAAAAAGTTGGAGTTTAAACTATATTTCTTACATCGTCATGATGTTCATATAGTGCCAGACTGGCAGGAAACTCGAGTTATTCACGCTGATTTTGTATTTGATTTATGTGATAATAATTCTGCTATGTAGAAATGTCGTTACTATCAGATGTTGGTCGTTGTACAACCATGATAGATCTCAACTTTACATTAACAAGAAGTTCAGAGTGGACTTCTTAATATGTCAACCAGTTTTCAAAGGCTTGCGACTTGAGGTATTGCTCTTAGGCTGCTCTTGTAAGTCCTGCTTCCTTATTGTAGTGGGAAATCAGATATTGAGCAAAAAATATGGCGAACAACTCGTGTTTCGTTAATTGAAACAATATGAACAGAGGAGATGATATATCATTCACACCAATGTCTCGTAAACCTCTCCCAATTCTTTTAATCACTCTGTATGTCATCCGTCATTGAAGTTCTGCGGGTCAAGATTAAAAGATATACAGATCTCAGAACTCCACATTCGGGACTAGGTGAGTTTACATATCCTGCTGAAAGAGGACCAACTTGATAGAAAGATCGAGTTCAGCAACCACGACGACATTAGCTTCGACGGAATCATCAGGTTCACCGGTTCCTACAAGAACAATAAGCGAAACAACCTCTATCTCTCCAACCTCATCATTGACGAGCACTACGTGCGCCCTCTGAACCAGTACAAGTGAAGGTCATGAGCTGACAGGTCTTATAGTATGTCCAGTTCACAAAGTCGGTTCGAAACCATTTCACAAAAAGTCAAGCATGACCGTCATGACGACGCTTGACCAAGTTGAAAGTTCTACATCCACCACAGCTGTAAGGCTCTTGCTAGCGACTCGCAACGCGACGCAACAGGAACTGTATAACGAGATATATTGTTGTATGTCGCTTCTAATATAACGTACATACCTGTATAACGAGATGAATTGAGCTAAGGAAACTACTACGAGGAGTCCTGACTATTGTGCAGCCACGCGGTCACGTGCATCTCATGACAACAGCATTGGCGAAGGAAGGCCTGGCTACAAGTTTTTCAGCCCCAATTACTATGAGCTCCGTCTCAAACATCAAGATTCAATAACAAATTCTTCGACACCAACAAATCAAAGTCTCGACTCGAAACAAGCTGTTGGTCCGATTGCCGGAGGTGTTCTTGGAGGTGTACTTGGCCTGGTTATTATTGTTGCAACAATATTTCTATGTCGTCGCGAGCGTCGGAATCTGTCGGTCCTCAATCTTTTATGGGATTCGAGAGATATAACACAATGAGTCCATCTCCGTCATCGAAGGAGGGTATGATCAATCTGATGTCAAGTCGCGAAAACCATTTTGATGATTTTACTTAGAATGGTCTGCAATAATTAGCGCGGCAATGGAAGAGGCGGCTCGACAAACAGAAAGAGCCCTTTCTAGAGCAGAAAGCACACCCCGCGCATCAAGTTATCACGATAGAGGTGGATGGCATAGCACAGATAGGATAAAGGACAAGAATCGGTATCGGTCTGCCCTAGGCCCCGAAACTCCACCGCCAGTACCCGAAATCTGTCACAGAGAGCTTTGACTTCTAAGACATGACATCTAGAACCCAAAGCAGAAGCTAAGACTCAAGAAAATACTCTGATTCAAGACTTTCATTGGAACGCGAAAGACGTCGCGAAGAAATTTTAAAACAGATGCGAAGGGTACTGGACAATAGTCCCCATTAGATTGTCGCCGGTTTTGAGATTTTGAATTCTTCCGCACAAGCGAGCTCACAGATACGCAGTAGATAGGCTACGGCATTTCGTTTGAGAGTTTCCAGCACGATTACGGCTCTAAAAAAGGGCTGATTCTATATGTACTGACATAATCCTTACATAATAGGGAGTTATGTCAACTGTTGTTCTCCGTCGACGGGACCTTCAGCAAGGTATCGCAGGTCAAATCGATCATGGTAACCTATACAGATCCTAAGCACTAGAGGCTTTGATGCGAGATTTGAATCTCTACTCCATACGAATTAGAAAAGACCACTGTGATCACCTGTTGGGCTGAGCGGATCTTTTTTGCTATCGTTACTCTCACGTGGATACCTACATCGAGGTAACATTGCCAAGTATGTAACAGGTTACTTCCGCAGACTCTGTGTCGCGACGAACAAATGCGCGATCTCCGTGATTTTGAAGGTTCATCTTGTACAGCGAGGCATAGCCTTGAGAGCATTCAGTGTTTTGGTATACTTGATGATTGGAAGTAATCTCGTCTCGCATGCTGATGTTTTGTGTCTACTATGTCGCTCCTGCACTCACAGCATTCCGGAGCATCAGGAAAACAAGAGAGCAAACAGTTTTGTGATTTTTGTCAGATTGAAACCACCTGACTTAGTTGTTCATCAAACCAGTTCGATCGTTCTCTACCTTTGCTCCCTTTTTATGTTTCCACATAGGTATGATACTGCTACGCTATGATGCCACTACACTTTCCAGACATCTTCAAATTAATATTGTGCGTCACTTTATTCTCATTGCATTGCACTGAAATGTGACGTTCTTACATCTCTTATCACAGAATCCTCGGTTTTCTGGCTGTGGTTTGTGCTTTCAAGTTAGATCCAAATCATCCACCATCCATCTCTCCTGGATCCACGCCGGATAGCTGGATTCTGACTGTGGCGTGGATTCCCACTTCCTCAGAATCACCGTCCCCAAATATCGACTGTCATGGCGTCCCCCAAGAAAAAGTATCACCAAAAACGTCAGTTAACAATCCCAAGAGCCCGTACACGTTCCAAATTAATGGTATCAACACCATATTACCGTGAGTCATGGTGTATCGAGTATCAATATCACCGACTCTAACACGCCACAGGATGTATTGTAACCTGACTACTCAATTCCAGTGAGCCCGTTCTTCTGGAGTGCACAAACAAGGACAATGACGTGCCCTAATAAGCAGGAAAATTCCCTTTACGCTCAATTCAACTAGAAGCTCATCGTCAGCCGGCAGACCATCTCTTTTGACATCGACGAGTGCCATCGGCACTTCTAATAAAAACGTCCTGTTTGTGACTTCCAATAACTACGCCACTCGAGACTTGTATTGAAGAAAATTACAGAACTAGGAAACATATGTCAAGCATGAGTAGTACGTCTATATTTTGATCGACAATAGGAACACTCGTAACAGTGATAAAGACCACGTAACCAAAAATCTAACCAGAAACAGTACATCATCTTCGTTTGCATCCACGATCTCGGCGACACCAAATCCAAGTCCCTCCACCGCATCTAATCTCGTTGAGAGATCGACGAACAGTGTGATGTCAACACCCATAGGTCACACAAAGCGGCCGATTGGTGCGATCGTCGGAGGCGTTATCGGTGGTACCTTTGGCTTAGCTACAGTTCTAGTGATTTACTTTTTCTATCGGCGAAAGCAACGAAATCATTCTGATCTCTTCCTTCTGCGCACTCCGAGAGATACTAATGTGTCTCCATCTCTGTCATTAAGAGAAGGTATGTTCAGCCGTATAAAACCACAAGGCCCATTTTTGCTGATTTTTCTTCAGAATGGTATGCAAGAATGAACGCTGCGATGGATGAGGCCGCTAGACAAACAGAAAGGGCTCGTTCTAGAGCGGAAAGCATGCCCCGCCTATCGAGTTATCATGAGAAAAGTGGACGGCAGAGCCCAGATATGGTAAGGGACAAGAATAAGTATGGGCCCCCTGGTCGCGTCCTAAGTCCCGAACTTCCACCGCCAATACCTGACATCCATCACGAAGAGCCATTGCAAGGAAGGAGCCAGTTGGAACCTCATGCGGAGACTAGGACCGGAAAACTCACCGCTGCGTTGTTTCAGGATCTTCACAAGTCAACTGTGTCAGTTAGAACAACCACAAGCAGAATCTTGGACACTAGCGAGGTCGGAGATTCTGAGTCGGAACGAAAAAGGCGTCGCGAGGAGATTGTCGAACGGATGGGCAGGGTGCTTGATAACAGTTCCAATGTCTCTAGCCAGTCTGCAGCCGCGGATGGTGTCAGCGTATAATAGGATTTGTTTCTGCGGTAGTAGTCACATATAGTAATTCTCATATTTAGATATCCCACCGTGATCGCTTCCCATACTGGTCAACCCCCCTATTATTTAGTACCTGCCTTTTGCTAGTTGCTTGGCTACAGTATAAATCCGTCCCATAGATGTATAGTAGCGACAGTTTTTACCATATCAGAGTATTACAACCGTTCTCTATCACGGCTTGTATCTGTTGTGACCTCACCGTGACAATACGCTGCGGTTTTTGATTTTTGATTCGACTCCGACCTTTCGGCCCTTAGAATTCAAGGTAGGTACAAGGTAGGTATACATGGGTATCTAGCGTATGTCATCCATCCTACAGTATTCCCAGGGAGGTATACTTACGTACACTCCCACTAGTTCTCCGGCCAGATCTCTTCTCAGCCGATGCCGGTTACGCCCCGTAGCCACTTTACTACAGTTTGACTTCGTCAGCATACTATATTCGACCCGAAAGTTCCCAAGATATCTGCCGTTAACGTGCCGTCCCACCGGTCTGCTCCTCTACACTGCTTTTCCCTTCATCTTTACATTGTTGGTACCAGAACCGACTCTTAATCGAACCGTCTTCTCACCCGGACCGCCTCCCGTTTCCAGATTCCGGCACGCTGCGGTTAAGTATATTGCATCAGCCTTTGTACTATGATGATGGGAAATACATAGCCAATCTGCTTTCCATTCTAGAGTCTTTTATTCTTGACGTGTCTACGTATATGTCTCCAGCGCCGCTCCATCCCACTATGCGTCCCACATCCAAAACACGCGCAGATCACAAGCACGGACTCAGCCTACGCTCAAGCAGACCACGACTTGAGTTTTCATTCGAGAAAATGTCATGCGTGAATCTTGCAAAGACTGGAAATACGCATAAGTCCTCTTGAGTACTGGATTCGTTGGGGTCGTCCGAGAACGGGCTGGCAACTACGGGCTTGCACTAATCCTGATTCATACCGAAGGATGTCAGCTGGGCTCCCTTGAGCCTTCAAAGAGCTACGCAACTGCGACTGTCACGATTGCATAGTACCGCATTCAAAACATGGTCTCGCAATCGCCCTTCGATGAATACCTTCGTTGTGCCTCTCTTGAGTATCCAGATCCTGAAGACGGTGTCGACAAATCTATCATTTTCATGGCTCCTTCTATCTGACGAAGACGCAGATCCCTTCAACCCGAACGGAAAGAGTACGCCGGGCTAATGTGATCTGCAACAGAAAATCGAGATGTCCGGTCACGAATTATGACGATGATCGACTGATGTTGGTTCTGTGATTCATCATGGCTTACTCATGACTGGAACTTAGCTTAACAGGATCTGTGAATTTTTCCAGTTGCACAAGAGCATAGCAGGAGATGATCCGAGTTTGCAATTTCAATCACATATCTTCTCGTAGTCGAATCCGAGCGTGATGTGGATAATGTAAGGTATGACAACTTTGTACTTGGATACTTATCAAGATCATGCTATCATCGCGCAATGCCCGGGTAAACTTTTTGTTATGTTGATTTCATCAATCCTCAAGTGCAACAAGTGCAGTGGTAATTTTTCGCATCATCACTGGGCTGTTGACTCAATACTCAACTTCGGGACGTCTTATTAATGTTCATCGAACTCAATGTAACAGTACAACCACGGATAAGCTATTCGTGCCCAAGTCTACATATCAATCAGCTTATCTGACATTCATGTATAGGAAAGCTACCAGTTGATTACCGGTCAATGTAAACAATTCAAGTCCCATGTCCTCAGACAGAACATATCTTCCCGTCATCACGATTTCTCAGCGAATATCGAATGGTCAGTGCACACCATATCGACTCCATGTGACGGCGAACAAATTCGCTTCCCCGTGTTTTCAGCGTTCAACTGGTCAATCAAAGATGGCTTTGTTAGATGACAACACTCACTGTTCAGCAACTATCATCTCGTTTACTTCTTATACTTCTAGAAACGATGACTGCGTAAGAAGCCACCTCTGACACACTGCTACTACAAGCGTGGATCATGTCATTCAAATCCATAATGTGCGTCCACTCATCCTCCTCGCTTCGACGTGCCATGTCACTCGGTCTCACTCTTAAATGTATAGGACATTCATTTTGTTAGTCGGCGCTAGTGCTTTTCAATTTCAATCGTTAGGTCCGACATCTCCAGGAAGCACGTTGGTAGTGAGATGGACTTCCTCTCCTCAAGATCCCCGGAAAATCATGCTCAGTGTAACCTGCAATAACAATATCAGGTTTATCATTGTGCAGTCGACTTATACGGCTTTGCATTCACGCTCCATTCCGGTACCCAGATCAATCTCTCCAACGTTCCTTTCCAATTCACACATGTGAGTAAGAGTTGACCGAGCTGTATAGCAAGGTTTTACATAAATCTAGAAAATGTTCTTTAGTGGCGACAGGGTGAGTTCACTTCTCCTGCTATGGTTCCTGAATTCAAAGACAAAACAGTCTTCAAAGTTCCTCTGTACTGGACTCGGCCCCAATTATCTTGAAACCAAATCCATCATTAGCAATCACTCAACATTCGAAGCAAGCAGATGCCTCATCAAACAATATTCAGGCCTCTTTGTCAACAAAAATGTATGTCTTCTCGCTCAGCGCGAGGCAAAGTCAAATTCAGATTTCACGAGCACCAACAGCGTGTCCAGTTCACCACCTGCGACAACCAACGTACTGTTTGTGTCCTCCGAGTCAAATTTCGTCAAACCAACACCGGACACAAAAACGAAAGTCGAAGGAAGTGGTACCAACGTTCCCACAAAGACAAATTCTGCTCCCACTACTGGAGTATCTTTGGGCGTTTCATCATCATTACCCAACGAAGGTACAAAGCGGCCTATTGGCACAATTGTCGGAGGCGTTCTTGGGGGCCTGTTCGGCCTTGCCGTCATTGTTGTAGTGATATTACGCTGCCGTCGTAAGCGTCAGACTTCATTTGATCTCATGCGGTGGACCACAAGAAATACCAAAGTGTCTCCATCTCCGTCGTCGGAAGAAGGTATGCCCAGTGTCATGTCATATCAGGATGAAGGCTAGTTTGTCTCATTTTTCTCTCAGATTGGTATGAAAAAACTGCGATGGATGTGTATAGTCCTGGAAACACATCTGCTCTACCAAACTATGACTACCATGACACAACTGTGTGGCAGAGCCTGAATACGACAAAGAGCAAAGATCGGACCTCGAATAGAGCCAAGGAGGAAGAGTTCGAGTTGGAACAAGAACGGCGTCGTGAGGAAATCTACGAAAGGATGCAAAGAGTACTGGACAATGGTTCTGATGGTTTTGACTGGAATGCTTTACACAAATGAAGAGTAATGCAGGGGTTTGCCAGTCGGTCGAACAAATTTTTATTATCCACATCTTGGATTGAAGGACGGTTTTGAAGTCGTAGCTGCCAGTGATACCCTAACATGATATCCTTAGTTGAAATAAGGTCGTACAGCTTAGCTATTGGGTGACAACCCATTGTATGTATAATTTATACCGATTCTGCGCCATTTATTCAGTCTATGTAAATCAGGAGGCGGTATACGGTGGTTATACCCCGAATGTATATCTATAGTATGATTTCCATGCGTCACAAAGCATCGAAGTTCAGTCAGACACTTTACTGTTGCCAGTAAGTATACACGATTTTCCCTCGTCAAAATTATGTAATATATTTGAACTTCTTAGTGGGGTAATCTGGACACATGAACTCAATCTGTTGAATCTCGCATCCTGACACCGGACCCACACACAGCCATACACTCTTCCAACTTTCTTTGCACCCGACAGTTCCCTCGGTAGTCCTAGAGGATATCTCTCTTGGAGCTGTCTCTATGTGCCCTTCGTGAATGGTCTCTAGTCGTTTCTGACAAAAGGCTTTCCCTGCAATTAACTACACTGACAGGGTCCGTGCAGGCCGTGATGTGATGATTTGGTGATCCAGTTTCAAGAGGATCCATCACCCACTTAAGCCAGCCTTACTCATAGCCTCCGCCAGTTTATCATGCGCTGCCAAAGTCCCTCTGCCTTTTACCATCATGATTCCCGCGCTCCGTGGGATGAGGTTCTCTGGCCACATGTACGTCCGATCGCTGCCGTCTTTACCTAGAAATTTCATCGTAGATTTCAGCGCCACCCTCCTAGTTCTTCACGGTACTTGGGCTCTCAAACTTGACATTCCTTCTGATGTCGTCCTGGGAAAGACCATACAGATTTCGTGGACCTCTGAAGCTGACGATCCTAATACAATGGACTTCTTTGTGTCATGCGACGGTGGCATTTCGTATGAGATGATCGCTTCCTCCGTCTCGACAGCCTCAGCATCTCATACAGTCACTGTGCCAGCATTAGACATTCCGAATTCATCGTCCCCGTGGGTCTAGCTCAACATAATCAGAAGATGTACTGACTTTCTTAGGTTGTCATGCGATGTCCAAGCTCGAGCAATGTGGGTTATCTTGATTCTCTTCAGTAGATTGGAGAGAATAACGATCGCATGCTAAAAGGGATGATGTTACAGTACTTGATGGAATTGTCATCAACGTCGCCACCCCCGCCATAGCGAGCTTGGAGTCGACATGGGCATCAAGTCAATTATTGCCAATGCCGACACCTTTAGTCGAGTTTGTTGCCCGTTGTTTCTCACCAGTTGCACCGACTGAATGAAACCTTGTGAAGGGAAGATTCGCTTTCGGTGCCCGCCGCTGATTTCATGACAAAAAGCTCCTCGTTGGAGTCTACAATGATATCTGCTTCCTTACCCACGGTCGATTCGGCTGTTATCTCATTCTCTCCATCTTCTTCTCAGTCATTGCCGGCAGAGACGTCTACTTCAAGACCTACTCAGTCTTCCAGCACCTTCTCCAGTTCACCAACAGATACAAGCACGACTTCAATTACGTCAACGTCCAGTACGATAGATGTCTTGCCATCAGCCACTTCAACTCAAGCTCCAGCAAAGCCGATCGGAACTATACTCGGAGCAATCATAGGTGGCCTTCTAGGTCTTCTGATCCTTGCGTTGCTTATGCTGTTCTTGTGCCGGCGGCGCCATCGACGAAGATCCCGGTATTATCGTTCAAACCTCATGCACGATGTCAAGGCAAGTTTGTCTCCTATACCAATCTCTGAAGACAAAGAAGGTAAATTTCTTTGATTTGTCGCTTGAAGCATGGATTCTTACGATATTTGCAGAAGCCCTGCTAGCAAATGAGCAAGAAACACTATATGAAGCATCAGAAACATCGGACTCACACACAGAGCGTTTGGGTAGCTCTTCTCACGGTCAATATCGCCTCAACTGTGATGAAAGTTCATACAATCTGGACATACAACTCCAGCCCATGCGATTCTCAGAGAGTTCAAGCACCATACTAGTCCCAGTTCTGCGGACAGCGGATGCTGAGGAAGAAGATCGAATAGTGCAACGCACCGATCATTGTCGTAGTCCTTCCTTACAGTCGTCAAAGTCTTCGACACGGGAAGGTGACTTTTACCATGAAACAGGGAGCTCATGGACTTTCTCGCCCCGCTTGATGGGCTACGATAGAATCAGTCAATGCTCAAATGAATCTTTTGACATTGATAAGATTGATCCGGAGGCACGAGAACAGCGTCGTGACGCTCTTCTTGAACGGATGCGTAGGGTATTAGATGGAGAACAGAGGGTATGATCTTCAGATTGATTTTTGGGAGACATCCTTGGCGCGGACTTGTATAGTAGGCCTCAGAGATTTGTTTAGGATGTCTTTTATAAGATTACTGATGAAACACACTTCTGGCACGACCAGATCCAATGCGACGTCGAGTTTTTCACGTGATCTTTCTGTTTCTGGACTTTTCCCTATTCTATTCCATCAAACAAGTTTCAGAATTCCAAAACTTTGTCATGACCAAGTTAGGCATGTTCAGTGAGTCTTGTGTATCTAATGTATCTATCATCCCTGCATGATCACAATGTACAGCCAACTCTTCGCGGAAAAATAGCTTCTCTTCTTGCAAATTCTGAATGTTGATCGGATCTGTTTACACATCCCATACTCTTCTCAACAAGAGTACTCACACGCACTTGTCTACACTGACTAAGCAGTGCACTGGCATATAAAGGCTATGATGTGATGGTGATCACAAGTCAGGTCGACTATGTTACAAGGAGCTCCATGATTCCATCACCAAAGCTGTTCTTTCTTATAGTTACTACTACTTAGTCCATCATACGAGCTGTCTTCTTCAGTTTCGCCTTCTGCCATTTACCATTTGCCATCATCATGGCCCCATTTCGCGGGTTGGGTCTGTCTAGTTTCGTGTACGTCTATTCGTTTTCGTGTTGACTTGACCTGATCATTTGATTGTTAATAGTGTTTTCCTTGTCGTTCACCAGGTCATTCGCGCTCTCGAACTGAAAGCTCCTTCTTCTGCCAGTGTGAACGGGACATTGAATATCACTTGGACATCCAATTCTAGCGATCCCTCCACATTTACAATCGATCTGTTCTGCGCAGCCGATGCCAACTATACGGTCGCTCCCAACGTCTCGACAAATTCACAAAATGTCAACGCCTTCATGCCATCATCACTAAACATCCAAAATTCATCGTCCTCGTGAGTACAAGATGGTTATGAGTGGAAGATGAACTGACAGACTTGAATGCAAGGCTGTTATGCAAACTTCAGGCTCGAGAAAAGTGCGTTCCTTCTGACTGGTCCCGGAGCATAGAGATGCTGATCGAGTTACGAAAGCGGTAGTAATACTGTACTCAATGAAACCTCGATTCAGGTGTTCAACTCTAACTCTACCCCATCTGCCTCAACAAGCAGCTCATTATTCCAAGCAACGACAGCCTTGCCCAGGTTTGTCTTTCGTTGTGTCCTTAACCAGTCGGTCCAACTAAAGTACTTATGAAGCGCAAACTCGGTTTTGTCGTCTAACTCAAACTCCGATGCCACGACCCCATCCTTATCATCTCCATCTTCACAGTCTTCGACAGCGCCGGCTTCCCAAGCTTCTCAATCTACGGGATCCTCAATGCAAGCTACTACAACAACACCAACCGGAGCAATAATTGGAGGAGTTGTAGGCGGCTTCCTGGGTTTTCTGGTGCTTGCAACGTTGATTTTGTGTTGGAGGCGCTCCCGGCGAAGGCGCTTATCTCATTTTCCAAGTCTCATGCACGATGTCAAGTTGAATTTGGCTTCTGTACCATTCTCCACCAATAAAGGTAGATTTTTCTCAATTTGTCTTTTGTGACACGGGTATCCGACATCGTTTTCAGAAGGTCTGCTGGCAACTGGAAGAGGAACACCGTCAGAAGCATTGAATTTGACGGCCGCAGAAAGCCAGCATAATCATTCGGGAAGTTCTTCTCTTGGCCACGATTACTTTTCCAGACAGCAAAGCCCGGACAATACAGACTCTGCGCGATTCCCGGAGAGTTTGAATACCTTCCTAGTTCCACCTGCAACACCCACTGCGGGAGAAGACTGGAAAGCGCAGCGCACCCAACACAGCTCTACTTACTCCATCTCCACGTCTTCGACAAGAGAAGAAACCGATCCGTCGGATGAAACAAGACCACCTTGGACTTCCTCCCCACATTCAATGAGCTATAAAGAGATCAACCAGAGCTCGACCGATGTCCTTTGCGTCGACATGGACGAAGAGGTACGAAAACAACGCCGCGATGCTCTTCTTCAACAGATGCGGAGGGTGTTGGATGGAGAACAGAGTGTATGATATTTAAAAACATCGGGATGCGCCCTTAACATACGTTTCGCAGAAGGTGTCTTTCAATTGTATTACTTTTAGGTTATGGTTATGGTGTTTTCTAATTAGACATCGTTCAAAGAAGTGTTTGGTACATGCGATCTATGTAAAAGAGCAGAGGAGCAATGACTTTTACCTGATGATTAATAACCATGGTAGCTTGATGTCCGAATTTGTCAGGGGTTGCGCCGATGGATCCGGTCTTTCTTCCTGATTTAGATGCCCTTATCCGTGATTTGTTCTGGGGTTGTAGATTTGAACCCCTGGGACATGCACTTCAATAGGGGTTTCGATTAAACCCCAGTTATCCATCTCTTTTCCTCAATAGTACTACATTTCGCGTCTTCATTTGCAAAGTTATGAATGAGTCATCGCGTGCAATTCCGATGTATTCCATTTTGGGCAAAACGCGTTCTGCATCCATCTAAATCCTGCGCCAGCTTATTTTCCTCTGGTGGCGCTTTCACGCGAATCGCGTCACAGAACGTGTCCAGATGACTCACTTAAACTACCGATGACGAAGTGCGACGTAGTAGCGTTGGAGTTAAAAGCGATACTCGGGGAAAAGTGGGTTCGCAAAAGGAGGTGGCGAAAAAGACCATAAAAGGCGAGCGATTCTTTCAACAACCCTTTCTCTGACCATCGCTTTAACCACCATCATTCGACTTGAACTTCCAACTTTTAAATCTAACTCATTCCATCCATCTCGACCTGATACGGTCATGACCTCATCACACTCATCACACCTCTCTCTGACTGATCAGGCCGAGCGCAATGACACGAAATATTGCACACTTTGCGACGAGTATTTCGATTCACTGGAAAAACTACTTCAGCACGTTCAGACGTCCGATGTACATCCTCGTTGCGAGCCTTGTAATCGCGGTTTCTTAAACAAGAACTCCCGTAGAAGGGTGAGTTTCAATGCGCCACACCCGTTATGCATCCCACCCCTAATTACACTCTCCTCATAGCATTACGAATTGTCGTCTAATCACATATACTGTTCTGATTGCGACAAACTCTTCAAGTCATACGTAGCACTAAATGTACACCTTGAACATTCAATTCGTCATTCAGATGATTCTGATGACGACGACGAGGATGCCGTCGATGATCGTCCTGACGGTTGGGAGGAAGAGCTTGCCGAGCAGCTCGAGAGAGAAGCATGCGCTACGCTGGAAGAAGAACAATTCACTATTGACCCCGAGGAAGGAAAGGGTTTTTCGAACGTGCAGCGCAGACAAGCCATGTTGGTAAGTAAACCCCCCTTTTCACACATTTACCCCTTTACTTAGATACATGGAAACAGAAATTCATGGCTAATCGCAAGCGCGGTATACCAAGTGAAGCACGGTCGTACTGTTGCCCAGTCTGTTTCGGCCATCCAAAGAGCGTCGTCTCGACGCGCTGTGGTCATATCTTTTGCATGCCGTGAGTAATCGTTAAATCACGATTCAAATGAAAAATTCTCAACGTTTCCCTTTAATCTTAGATGCATTTCCAAGGCTATCGAGCAAAAAGGGGAATGTCCGTCATGCAGGACGAAAAATGGAAATTTGCACATACGCAAACTTGACATGGGCATATATTAACGTTGCTCTACTTCGATATCCTTGACCAACAATAAATACTGATTTCTTTAGTTGACATAAAATAATAACCTCTTCGTGACCCATCACTTTATAGTCTTTTAAAGCTTCCCTTCCTTCCTTCGCAAATCCAACTTACTCAACATTCTCATTCTCGTATTCATTGTACGTCATACACATAAGATGGGGCAAGGACACCAGCAACATATCACCAGACAAGTGCAACTGCTCTTTCAATTCCTATGGCGAAGAAAGTCACCATTAGCACGCAAGGTGACATTGACACGTCTCCCGACTGAGAACCAGGGACGGGCAAGAAGTGCTCCGATTGTTCTTTTTGCTCCGCCGCCGATTGCTTTTGAAACAAGGTAAATTGTGGGAGAAAGCGTGTAATCGACAACACACCTTGAACGCCACAAGTCCCACGATCACCCCTAGAGCGAAAAAAATAAGCGCCTGTATAAGCCAAATTACTCCCCACACTTAGCATGATATATAGCCTGTCAGTGAAATTCTAATAAGACTTATCGGACACACCTTGTGATGGGAAACAACCACAGATGTGAGCAAATTCCGAAGCATCTGAGCTATTGACTTTCCTCGCTATCGTGTCATCTATTTTGGCGTGTCAGAACGGTCGAGGAGATGGGATATCCTACTCACCAACGACGTCCCATATAACATATAGGCATGACATAACACCGATGAATAGTACCTATATTTGCACATAGTCATGTGAGCGCCATGTTAGTTTGAAGAATAAACATATCATACGAGATACCGAAGGGCCACTCCGCCTCCTGCGAACCAGAAGAGAACAATAAGACCTGACATGCCGAGTATAAGGGCCCATGTCCTACGCAAAATCAGGCAATAATGTCAAATGTAGAGTTTTCAAACTCACAAGAAATTGCGACGCGCCCACCACAGAGTAAATAGAAAGAAGACAGCAAGGACGAGCGACGCAACCTTGCTCGCATTCGTATCGAATCCACACGCAATAAGGCACGCGCCAATGAAGGAAGAACCAAGGTATCCGGCTGGAAGAGTCAACCACTGGACACCGCCCGACATTGATGTTACCCCTCCTTCATCGGCTGTTCGCGAGCGTCAAGCATTAGTTGCGACATTGTAGCACGATCGCAAACACGTACGATCGAGCTCAATGGAGTGGATATGTGCGCAAGTCAACACCCCCATGAGCGCATGGCTCATCTACAGGGCGTGTGGCCATTCAGTTGCGCACTGAGCGATACAATGATTGCACATACTTCATGAAATCCAACAGTGAGGAGTCTGAGAATATTCGAGGCTACCGTTGGCGACAGAACAACATGATGCTTACTTGAATGGGTATACTATTCAAGTTCAATTTCACGGCTCCACGGATGAAATTGGTATACGTACTGATCAATTTGAGGTATGGGACGTGCCTATCAGCCACATCAGTTCAATAAATGTACCAAAAGCCAGATGTGGGCGTTGTGCACCATAAAATAGCAATGACGAGGATATAGACTCCGGCAACGATCAGGGTAGTTCTCTGGGTATCATTCGGCGTGATTTGCGTCTTGAAGTCTCGCGCATATTGTAGCTGCGTTATGTTGGAAGCTCGAGTAGCAAGAGAAAACATTTCACTCGTTGAGGGTATGGAAGACAGTGCTGCGGGTATTGGGTAAGGAACTTAGTTCTAGAGGCCTCATTTTGGGTTGGCTGTGCTCGGCTGTTTACATAGCGTTTCTCAGATGTATTTATTTTGATGATAATAATTTCAAATATGCATCTGCATCTTCAGACATCAATTTTAAATGCAGCACCTTTGCTTTCATGATCTTTGGACTGTGTTGAGTGCTGTCTGTAACACGATTGATTCATTGAAGCTGGATAGGAAGCAACAATCGATTTTTCAACAGGAATATCGTGCAAAGCATCCTCCGATCACGCAAAATCGACAATAAATTCCGAGGTGGAATCAAAGGCTTACGATTATAGCGTTCAACCCTGTTACAAGTTCTCTCAGTGGAGGCTGAAATCAACAGAGAGATTCCGCCGGAGCGTGCCCATGGGAAATATCGTATCGTATAACAAGTGCCTACAGGTTTAAGTTTATGGACGAGCGGAACTCAACCACGGACATTTGAAGGCCGTGTTAGTCTAATATTAACTCTTTGCCTTATTGAACCGGTCACAGAGCCGTACCTATAAACCCAAGCAGGCATGGATTCCCGAACGAGAAGGTGTAAACAAACTTGAAGAATATACAATATGTAGAGAGTGAGGAGGAAGGAGGAAGGAAAAAGGTTACGTGTAGCTACATACACCTCTAGGTCCACAAATGCACCGCAACTTAGAACCCATGCCTACACAACCTACACCCATGACGCTTAACAGCACTTGCTGCCCTGGTTGGCGGAGTTGTCTACGCTGTGACCGACGCTGATACTCTCTTTGGGAGGCTCAATGTTCGTCGTGGATGACTCTAATGATTTGCTGGATACGATGCGGTAGATATCTGTCGCGGACGTGTAAGCTGAAACCTGCATTCTAGTTCTCGCCCTCGAACATACCAGTCAAGATGGTCTGGAAGGCACTTTCGACATTGGAGGCGTCCAGCGCCGAGGTTTCGATAAAGGAAAGTCCGTTCTCAGCTGCGTTGCACGGTGAGTCGGAAATCTAAAATTCGGACTCCCATGAGATGACGTACTCGAAAATGCCTTTGCCTCGTCAGTCGGCACAGCCCGCAGGTGTTTCAAGTCGCTTTTGTTTCCAACAAGCATAATCACGATGTTCGAGTCCGCATGGTCTCGAAGCTCTTTCAACCACCGCGTGACGTTGACGTATGTTGCATGCTTTGCAATATCGTAAACGAGTAGTGCGCCCACTGCGCCGCGGTAGTATCTAGAGTGGGTCAAGATTAGCGAGGAACTGTAAGATAGACGTATTTGATGACTATACTGACGCCGATGTAATGGCACGATAACGCTCCTGACCAGCTGTAAGGGTCGTTATTAATATATAAATATACAGCTGCGGCGCAGCGTTGACAGGACCAGCAAACGCACCGGTGTCCCAAATCTGGGCTTTCACGGTCTTTCCATCGACATTGATAGACCTTGTGGCAAACTCGACACCAATTGTTGATTTTGACTCGAGGTTAAATTCGTTACGTGTGAAACGCGAGAGCACTGAACATCGTGTCAAGCTCCCCGCCGAGCGCCAAAGAAGTGTAGGACTCACAGTTTCTGCAGAATTGCCACGTCAGACCCTTTGATACAGCAGGAAGCGGAAGAAAACGCACGATTTCCCGACTCCTGAGTCGCCAATAAGAACGACCTGCAATGTGGTGCCATATGTTAGTTTATCAGCCCAAATCCGACAGCACAGTGGCTCGCCTTGAAAAGATAGTCATAGTTGCTGCCTTCAGCCATCTTTAGTGATTGTATAAGGTTGGATATTTTGTATCTGAGATGACAAGGGGGATATACTGGAGGTTTGCGGTGTTTCGTTTCACAGCTTGTGGGTGCACCGGCGGAGTTTGAATGCCCCTGTTGCTCCGCCATGCTCTTTCCGACACATTTGTTCCATCCGCGAAACCATTATTTTTGATGCTCATTGTGTGGAAGTAGAATAGCCTCTATCCTTCGATTTGCAGTATCTCGGCACTGATTGTTAGTTGGTATTATTATTCTCGGAGTATCTGGCTATCTGATCATTCGGTCTGCCGAGTACCAGACCAGTGTGATCTCGTCGAGGGCGCGTTAATCACTTGTAGATCATAATTCTGACGTGTTTGTCCCTCAAGGGGCGGCAAAATTTCTACGATGTGCTGCCAACGGACTTTGCGGCCCGCGATACATCCAATCTCACACTAGGGCTTGGGAAGGAGACATTCCATTTCTCATTCGAGCCTTAATAAGCTCTGCGAAACATAGCGGACCTTTTCTTCTTGGTAGGCCATGGTTAAGCGTGTCTGTCAAATAATTCAAGTCAGTCATCATTGTTCAATCTCGAGTACTCGAGTATTATGTTACGCTCTGACAATTATAACCCAAGCTCAAGCCGGATGCAATCGCAGAGTACAAGGAGATCCATGCTGCGGTGTGGCCTGGTGTGCTCCTTGCACTTGAGCGCGCACATATAATTGATTATTCTATCCACCATTATCCTCCTTTGCAACTCCTTATCGCAACGTTCAAGTATACTGGAGACGATTATGAAGGAGACATGGCGAAAGTCGCCCAGGATCCTGAGACGCAGCTTTGGTGGAAAGTTACTGGTGCAATGCAGGAGAGTTTCGAGGAAGGCGCGGAAGGAAGTGGAAAGGAGGTACCTTGGTGGACGGTAAGGTAATCTGATAACGAACATCTACTTTATTGACGAATTTTTGATAGAGCCTGGAAGAAGTCTTCAGGTTCGAGGGAAAGTCCTAGATTTCTATACTTCCTTACCTTCCTTACCTGATCTCCCGAAAAGACTTCCTATATATCTGGATGATTCTGCGATGTTATCAGAAAAGGTTCAAGTTGCACACATTGGATTTTCCTCGTTTATAATTTGAAGGACTATAATGTATCAAGATATGATTTGTAGGATCAAGAATCCAACCTTGAATTCTTTCTCAGGATCAACGTAGCTCCCTCTTTGACGGATTCATGCAGAGATCGGAGATCATAAGAATCATAAAACAATCGTCGGTCTTAAGGTCTCAAGCTTTTCGGAGATGGCCTCGATATACCGCTCAGAAGTGCAAAGGCCATGATAAACAAAGATCTGCTTTTCCTATAATGCTTGTATGACGTATCACTGAGGAGTTCGTGATCTTTTTTAGCAGCGCGCGAACCTTCAGATATGTGCACGGGTGGAAAAATAAGGATAAAGTGTTTCTTGCCAGGAATGCTTGAAATCTGCAGATTTTTTCCTCGGCATCCAAGTTTAATTCCGTTTTCTCATTTAAAGACACTCTTTGCATAGCATCTGATATTGATATTGGGGTGACGGAAACGGAAAATGACGCGGCGAATTATTGAGCCTTATTGATGTGCCTCCGTTTATTTGAGCCAGTGTTTGTTTGACAAATATAAGTTTTTGACCCCTCACACGGTTCAACTATTTCGACCCACACAATCGCGATCAGTTTCGGCAAATCGCAAGGCCACAGTTGTATCAGCAACGAACTGGTAGAGACTCGAAGACAGTCGAAATAACTTAAAGATACTGTCACAAGTACATTCTGCGTTGCAAAAATAACTGCCGACACAACTGCCTTGTGTTCTTTTCTTTTTGTCTTGATGCATCAAGCTCTTGCTAGTGCTTATAGTCATCGAAAACTCATTTGTTTCACTTGACTTGTAAAAGGCTTGCCGAGCTGCCGATTTTTGTTCCGTCATTGAAGATTCAAGAGGGATACGAAAACACACTTTCATATGTAAAGCAGAACCCGCATAGGGCCCCACGAATTTTTCATCACTGCGGCCATACGCGAGTGGATACGGGCAGCGTGTTTACGCCTATGCAGATCTTGAAGAATACCCCTGAGGGCGCCGCAGGGTCTTCATTTTGCTTGGCATGACACGAAGATCAAAGCCCTTATGCAGATCGTTAAAGGTAATTGCCAAATGTGGATCAAAAAAAAACTTTTAGATGTCATGAGTTTATTGTGGCACATAAAACCAGAAGGTCCATTATTCCCTTTTCAGTCTTCCCCTCCTCCCTCTTCCTTCCAGTCTCTTTTCCTTTCCGTCCTCTTCCTTTCTTTTTCAGAGCATCAACGACACTCGTTCTCTGGCGTGTTTCTGTTTTTATCATGTTTTCCCGCAGCACTGTCTTTTTCCTCTTCGCACTTGTCCTCTTTACGAACGCAGTTCCCTTGCGTCATGGTCGTCGTGGTACCTGCCGTTCCCATTCAACCGTGTCTGTATCTGCCATTCCCTCCGCAACTGCGACAGCAGAGCCTACTGGCGAGATCGCACCCGCTAGCAGTGGTCACGATGCGACCAGTACAATCAAGTCCACCAAGACGTCTTCTGCAGTCGTTTCTCCGCCTACGACCACCAAGGCGCTTGTTAACAAAGGGAAACTCTCGTCCCTCTTCCCTGTGGCTGGCTTCTCCAAGTCATGGTCCACTTCGCCACTTGCTTCCGATCCTCTTCCCTTGTCCGACTCTACCTTTCGTCCCTCGAAAGGAATAAAAGCTCTGTCGCACAACTACGTCGCTGCTCCCGATGGCAAGAAGGCGATGCAAGCCCACTTTCCCGAGGGCTCGTACACGTTCACTCACAGTCCTCAGGGTGGACTCTCCTTCTACGCCCCTGGCCCCGCTTCTGTTGACCTCACCACTGCTAAGGAGGCTACGTTCGGCTACTCTGTCTTCTTCGAGAAAGGTTTCGCGTTCAACAAGGGTGGCAAGTTGCCTGGTCTCTGTCCGTATCATTCGCATATTATATTTGATACATATTGCTCACTTTTTCATACAGATGGCGGCAACAGTGAAGAGGAAGCTGTGAGCTGCTCTGGTGGGAGGCGTTCGTCGAAGTGCTTCTCCGCTCGTCTTATGTGGCGTGGTGAAGCTGCCGGAGAATTCTATACCTACCTGCCACCCTACACCGACGCGCGCTTTGCAGCCAACCAGGTTCAGTGCAATGTCGTAGCCAACTCAGACTGCAACCCCACTTATGGTGCATCCATCGGTCGTGGCTCCTTCAAGTTCGCGGATGGTGCTTGGACGACTGTCACTGAGCGTGTTCGCCTCAACGATGTCGGCAAGGCCAATGGCGAGCTTGAGTTGTTCGTCAATGGCAAGAGCATCATCAGCCTCGATGGCCTTATCCTCAGGGACAGCTCTGCAGGCAGAATTCGTGGAATCCAAATGCAGACATTCTTTGGAGGTAAGCCTTTCACGTTTGACAAGAATTCAATTCAATCAATACTTATGGTTCGCGTGAAGGACATACCTCGGACTTTGCTTCACCGAAAACTCAGAACGCCTACTTCTCCGACTTCTCTGTTGCCATCACAGAGACTCTTTAACGACGACTGGAATTTCCACTAACCCGCAATAACCATGCTAACGATCAAACCCGACACTCACCGAACAATAACTTCCCATCTGTCATCGGCGTGCCGACGACAACATTCTTTTTGACACCACATCGTACACACCACAATCACTGTATCATACTCGCATTCCATTTCTCTCATTTGCCCAGTCGCATATTTTCTTTTCATGTCCAGGCTTGTCCTGGGTTATGACCAGCATCGACTAATCACGCAGTATTCACGTCGCCGGCATGTTCCTGGTTTTCATAGCACACTTACGTACACTTGTGCCTAAAGGGAGGCTGGATGTATGGGCCTCGATGGCCCCTCTGATCCTCCTTGCACACTGTGTACGCTGGAAATCTCCTTTTACTCATTTCATGTTGTTATACTTAGTACTTAGTGTACAGTCATACTCGGTATCCTTTCCATCCGTGTATGAGGTTAGTCGGATTGAAATAAAGTATTACACGATTCATATCCTTGTGGCTGTTGGTTGGAGCAACTGCAGCTGCTGAGCTTCTGCGCTTCCACACCTCGACTTTGCAGCTCGAAATTCGATGTTCCGATGTTCGCAAAGTCAGAATCGCAGTTGGCAGCACTCATTATCGAGATACCGGTTGAAGACTTTTCTGCCCAAACTTGTTGAAATTCGCCCGGGTCGTAATCTAATCATGGATTTCAGATACTTCAGTAGCCCACTATGACAAGGAACTTAACAAAATTATCCGAACGTGAGGTGGAACAACTAAGGATCGCTGTACCATTATGCGCGACACCCCGAAGCTGATAGCATCTTTTGATAGTTGTCTAGTCCAATTTATGTGTCCCTTTGTAACGACGTATTAGATCCAACATCTCCTGATCTCCATGTTCTTGTAAGTAAAAGGTCAGCTTTTTGAAGACGGGAGAACAAATGGTCCTAGGATATACGCTATGAGGAAACCAAGGACCGTCATCCACACATTCCGCATCGGATGTGACACATCACCCATTCTGACTGCTTCGACCAGTGCATCTTCAATCCCACTCGCCATAGCGTCCATACTGAACAAGTTTCGTGCGCGAGCCTTGGCCCGATGCGATAAAGCCTGCCTGTCGGAGAGACTCATTGAGACAATCTCTAAGAGTGCATCAGCCCAAACTTCCGTGTCAGGTGGTCTCAGCCATCCCGTTCGCTGTTCCCGCGGTCCGTCGAGGACACTTTCTGTGGGTCCTCCGCTGTTGCATGCCAACACTGGTACACCACATACCATGGCTTCTACGGGCCCGATACCAAAATGTTCGTTAGCAGGCGTATAAAGCAGCGCTACTGTCGAAGGGATAGAGAGCAAGGCGGTGCGTTGGGAGGTTGTGAAGTTTAGAAGGAAGAGGACGTCGGGATCGTTGTGCGTCATGTTTCCTGGAGGTATCTTTATGGGCTTTGTACTGGAAGAGGGCGTGATGACGTTGTAGGTTAGGGAAAGTGAATTGGCAAGGTGGAGTAGGGAGTCAAGCGTTAACAAGTTGTCATCAAGACGAGGATCATAACCGCCTGGATACTGTCAGTGGCTGGAAGGTCTCGTATGAATCAAATTCTTTACCCGCAAGAACAAGTCGTAGTGGTTTAGTTGCAAACCTGGACTTTAGACTTGCAAATGCCCGAACAGCTAGAGCAGCATTCTTCTTTTGTTCAAAACGGTTGAGGGAAAGCAGCGTTGGCTTGACACTTTACTGAGTAAGAACAACTGCCGATCTTTCCACAAAAAGTAACTTACGAGAAAACTGCAATATTGTCGGGGTCATCGGGATCTACGGCGGTTTCATACGCTGAAATGTTGATTCCTGGATAGACGACACGGAGAGATTGTGTGATCGTCTTGAAATACGATTTTGTAACACGAGCGGTAAATTCGGAGTTGGCAAGGATGATGTCCGCCTGTCCTTTATAAGAATGAGGCGTCTGAAGAGCCAACAGACGTAGCAACAACACATACGGGTCGTCATTTCTTCCAGCCGGTCCATGGGAAACCTATATATCCTTTTTAACAGACTGACTTGCTTTTTGTTCTCTTCTCCCTCGACAAATGCGCCATTTGCTAGCAGTTTGTCGGGGAAGTGGCAGTAGAACACGACTCGCGTATTACCAAGGTGCCGAAGCAATGGTATACACGTCGATAGCTGGTCAACAAAACATACATCATACTTTGGTGCAGACGGAGATAGCAGAAGGCGTGCGATCAGATGTAATTGTCGCGCATGAGCGAAGAAGATATGAAATTTTCCCTTCAATGAACGAGGGAACGGTGGGACGACGTGGTGAACTCTGAGCGTTCCTGTCGAAAGAAGACTGAGTACTTCGTCAAGATCTACGCGTAATTATGCTAACCATCCCTCGTTTCCTCGAAGCAGTGATTGAAGTCATGATGGGATGTATAGATATCCACCGAATGACCACGTTCCTGCAGGCCAAGCGCGGCATCGACGACCAGACGTTCTGCACCGCCTAATTGCCATTGCTATGTTTAAGTACACGAAGTCTGACAGAAAGTGAGGCTAAGCACCGATACCAAGGTCTGGATGAATAAACGCAACCTTCAACGGCCGAGGTTTGGTCATGAGAGGTGACCAGGGCTGGATAACGTGGAAGAGCTTTAAACCCGTGATTAGGGTTATGGTCAGGTATCATCCCACAACAATGGAGCTCGAAGTTCCGCATTTCCACCATCATTGACAAATCATGGCTCCTCCCACTGACATCGAAGGAGTTTTGAGAGACGAGATCAAGTGAGTGAAAGGTGTTGAAACCACTTCTAGGCTGACACCTTGCAGAGAGTGGCACTTTCGTATGACTGTCAACCATCTATTCAGATGTCGCCAACTCAAATCTATTTTATCTTCAGATATATACTTTCACCAGAAGAACGCTGCTTCTCATCACGCCGCGCTTGAACTCAGGGACGCAGTTCTTCGATTACGCCATGACGGTGCCTTTGTTGCTGTGCCACTCTTTCGTGTCAATACTGAGCCCATGGGTCCGCATCCGATAGGTGTGTCAGGTTCAGGAAGAGAATCAATTCAAGCAAAATTCTCATACAATAGGCTCGTACGAGATTTGGGTCCCTTCTGAAACGTTTGCATCGGTGTTTTCGTACCTCTGTCAGCATCGTGGCGATCTCAGGTATAGTTTCTCTGTGATCAACGCAAACACCGGGACGAGTTGATTCTTCCTAGTATTTTGGTACATCCATTGACTCGTGATCAGGTAAGGAATTGGATTTTGTTGCAGTAGGGTACTCACGGACCATTCGTTCTGAAAGAGAACGTATGTCGTGCACGACTAATATCTGGTCAATGCTGTGACATCCACCAACAGTGACCACGAATTCCGGAATGCATGGATTGGCCCATCCTTGCCCCTTGATCTCTCAACATTGCCTATTAGAAGTGAAGAGATTCCTCTTCAATATCCCAGCCTCAGTAAGTTGTGATCGATAATCAGGACATATAGCTGGAATTTCAATCTAGACTTGGGATACTCGTCAAAGGCACCACAGTTCTCGCTCGAGGAACGTCGCAAGCTTGGAACCAAGGAAGGACGAGAAGGAAGCTGCGAGAGCACCCACTCGAGTCTCATGAGCTCTTGCGCGTTGAACATGTCGTTTATAGCCAGCCCATGTTATCCTTTTGTGGAGAGGACTGCATCTTCAAAACTAGAGTTTCCATTTGGAAGAAGTTTCCATCAACCGACCTTAGCTCAGTTGGTAGAGCGCAAGACTGTAATGGATAAACTCTATCTTGATGCCGCCTGTTCGATCCAGGCAGGTCGGAATTGGTTCACAAGTTGCTTTTTTTGTTTTCTTCAATGTGGGTTCCAAGGGTAAGGACCTCAGCACTCCCTCTGACTTCACTGCTGGCACTGGAACATGTTTCGATTGGAAAAAGTGTAAAAGAAACCTGTTATGCCATTTCCAAAGTGCCAATTTCTCACAGAAAAAGGCATTTCTCTTTGTTTCAAGACTTTTTCCTTCAGAAATTGGCACTTTAGAAATGGTATAACAGGTTTCTTGTGCACTTTTTCCAATGGAAACATCTTCTGGTGCCAGCGGTGCTTGCTGTCTACGTTAATTTCTGAGGCCCAAGTGAGTGGCCTGAGAAAGTGATTTACCAAACAACTCAGCAATGTTCAGCAATAGATGGTTGGTTATTGGCATATAGCATGGCCAGGAGAGGCTTGTGCTAGGTTTACCCCTACCAAAAAGTTATACATCCACATGTCCTTTAAAGCACCTCATGTCATTGTCATGCATCTGGCCTTGGCCATGCTCAATGCTATAGGCTGTTGTTTAGAATCCCAAGATACTACCCCTCTAGCCATAAGTGTAACCAGCCATTGAGTGGGTATCAAGGTCTCTTCTCAACATTCCAACTGATTCACCTCTTACAAATTTCTTGAAGTTAGTCAGTATTCTAATGTTCCCTTTACATATCTGAGCATATGAACTAACATATTGCAATGTATAAAGCTGGGATTTGATTGGAAATGTGCTATAAATCCAACAGAAATTAACAGGTCAAGGTCAATACCATAGTTCGGTTTCCATGAAACAATGATCAGCAATGCCAGTCAATAGGGCGACAATGATATATGCTGATTCCTTCAGAACAAACAGACCCTTTACAATGTGGACAGGAACAGCTCCACCTCCAGCACTTAACACTGCACTTCCTGACGTGGCTTCTGGATTCCGACAGTGCGGGTGGCCGAACCTGAGGCCGAGTCATCGATCGTTACTTGGAACGTGGCGTCGGAGCGGTCGGTAGCACTTGCTGACGTGACTTCTGGATTCCGACCGTACGGGTGGCCGAACCTGAGGCCGAGTCATCAATCTTTACTTGGACGTGGCGTCGGAGCGGTCGGGAGAATGAAGAAGAGGGGTGCCAGAGAGCCTCGACACGACTGCACCTCGCCACTTATGACGGCGTCGTCGACGCTGTTCTTGAGGAGAATCGCAAGGATCTTCTAGGAGGCGTCGTGCGCGGTGTCGGCAGAAGTAGAGCCGGGCGGGACGCCGACCCAGACAACGGCGGGGCCGAGGCTACCTCTATCCGTCTTTCCGTTTGGATTGTGGATGAAGCCGTTGGGACCGTGCGTGTAGAAGCGGTTCGCGTCGATGCAAGAATAGTTGGGGACGGTCGCCTTCACGATACGGCGAATCTCGTCAAGGACCGTAGCCCAGACTTTGCCGAGCGGAGTGTCATCGGCACCATAGATGGACTTGACTGCGGCCTTGGCAAATCGACCGGTGGGCGCGTGGAAGGGCGTGAGGTAGTTGGAGCAGTATGAGTTCTGGGCAGTCGCCCTCGCCGGCGATGCCGTTGTAGTAACAGACTCGCTCGTAGTCGGTGGGAGTGTACTCCGACACGACAGTCGTGTCGCTAGCGACGGTGAGGGCAGAGAAGCAGGGCGTAATTGGAGGTTTGGTTAGGGTGGGCGACGCAGGAGCCTTCTCGATGCCAAGAGCAGCAACGCACTGAAGCGCAAATTTGCTCGGGACTGGACGGAAGGTGGTAAGTCGATAACGGGCGTGGAAGATAGTGAAATGGCTCGCCGATTAGGTCCGGACGAGTCTGGATAAGATCAAGAGCGGTCTTGGCCAGCTTGGGCGCGCCTGTATGGTCAGTATGACATGGACGCTGCAGTTAGTAGACGGCGAAGAGCAGGAAACGAGACTCGCCTCTTTCTCCGAGTAGAGAAAATCTTCGGCAGGTCAGCGTGGAACCTACAAAGGATAAGCGATGGGACGCACCAGCTGAGTCCCTAGCAGAATATGTATCAGAAGCCATTGCTGATGATGTTCTCAAAATTGTGATCGCAGAGTTCACAAGTGGAGAGACCAAGTAAGGGAGTCAATTGATGGGGTTAAAAGCGTTATTTTTACTACTATCCCAATGGAGGAGTACACCTGAGAGGAGCTCTGAGTGGAACAAGTCTTGAGGACTTGCCACGACATCGATTCCCTCTAGGTAAGCCAGCGTATATTCACTGAGGACTTTCCATACGATAACCGACTCCATATGAGATCGTCGCAGCGTAGTTCTATTCTCTAGCTATCCTTAGTCGGTCTTATGCGCTAAACACCCTGAAACTTGACAACCGAGGTACGAGAGAGACCATACTCGGTCTTACTCACAGAGCAATCCTAAGTACCAGTCATTGGAGCAGAATATCCGTGTGATAGGACTGCATCTTCAAAATCGAGGTAATGACTGCATCTTCAAGCAAGGTAATGATCGTTCATAAGGAATCCAATATTCAACCGACCTTAGCTCAGTTGGTAGAGCGCAAGACTGTAATGGATAAATTCTATCTTGATGCCGCCTGTTCGATCCAGGCAGGTCGGAATTGTTTCACAAGGAGTTTGACAAGTAATATTTTGTCGTTGTAAATGTGGGTTCCAAGGGATAATAAAGACCTTCAACCCTCCCTCTACATTAATTTTTGAGGCCCAAATGAGTGGCCTGAGAAAGTGATTTGCTAAACAACTCAGCAATGTTCTTGGTTGAAGCAATTGGCACTATTTGGTTATCACCTTTGCATACTCCCCGACAGATGTAGTGGCAATGAATAATGATGTGCTTTGCGTGCTGTGCCCTTTGTCAATCTGGCCAGAGCAATAGATGGTTGGTAGGCATTTAGCATGGCCAGGAGAGGCTGGTGCCAGGTTACCCCTATCAAAAAGTTATACATCCACATGTCCTTTAAAGCATCTCATGTCCTCCCGCACTCAGCAACTTCACTTTGATAAGGGATTTTCCGATGCCCTGACGTGACTTCCGGATTCCGACAGTACGGGTGGCCGAACTTGAGGGCCGAGTCATTCGTTATGAATTCTGCACGACATTGAGAATCTCTCTACTCTTCTTTTCACGCGATGTCTTCACGCCGTCACGGACCTCCATGCACCATTGTAATCAAGCTTGGTGTGCTCCGACAGCAACTGTTTTACTTCAATGTCCCTGATTGATCACACAGGTTCATCCTCCATCGTTCATGAGACTACTCACCAGCCTCTGCTCTCAACACTCTCATCAGTTGTTGAAACAGTTGTTAACCTTCGATCCAAAGGACACAAAGTTGTCCTCGTCAGCTCCGGTGCTATCGCAGTCGGCCTCAAACGCATGGAACTCCCTTCGAGACCCAAGAATCTGTCCGGAAAACAAGTACAGTTTCAGCAACACATGCACTTGATTGCCGCAGCTAATTCGTGATTTACTTCAGGCTCTGGCTGCTATCGGTCAGGGGCGACTAATCGCGTTATGGGATAATCTATTTGGTCAGTTGGGACAGCCGATCGCGCAAGTGCTGTTGACGCGTGGTGACATTTCGGACGTGTGTCGAGGCCGTCTGGTTACTCTGTTGAAATCGTCTAACATACGCGATGGCAGCGAACCCGGTATTTGAACGCGGTCAATACGTTCAAGGAGCTTCTCTCTATGGGTGTTGTACCCATCGTGAACGAGAACGACACTGTGTCAGTTAGCGTAAGAGGATCCCTCTCTATATCGTGGAGTAAGGCTACTAACTCCTGCTTCCAGGAAATTAAATTCGGTGACAACGACACTCTGTCGGCAATAACATCATCTATGATACATGCCGATTATCTGTTCCTTCTGACAGACGTCGACGGACTATATACCTCAAATCCTCGCAAAGATCCCGGTGCAAAACTGATTGAAGTTGTAGACTCGATATCAGCTATACGTTCGCAAGGTAAGTCACCTTCTGGTCAGTTCTACATCGAGGTTCCATACGTTGCTTCAGTCAGTACGACAACGCTCGGGTCGAGCCTTGGAACGGGTGGAATGGAAACGAAAATCATCGCAGCCGAGATCGCAACTGCGGCAGGAGTGTCTACCGTCATCCTATCGAGCAAGAAACCCGAAAATATCTCCAACATCATTCAGTACTACGATCGCGGCTCGGTAAAAACACCGCAAGATCACGGTGTATCAGTTAATTTTCAATCAGATAGTGCAAACCACGATAGTGGCTCGTCTCCCGCTCCTCTGATACGTCCTCCACACACCGTTTTCAATGCCTCTCCTATCCCCATGCGCGACCTCAAATCCTGGACTACTCATACCCTTTTCCCGTCAGGAAGTGTCATCATCGACACTGGTGCCTACCACGTTCTTTCACGGCGTGAATCAGGAGGGCGTTTACTTGCTGCCGGCGTCACCGGAGTCATTGGTGCCTTTGCTTCTGGCCAGGCTGTTCGGATCGTGATCCGACGATACCTCGAGGGTACCGCATCTGAGACCGCAGACAGGGAAGCAGCTTACATCAAGGGACTGGAGAGCACCCGTCCGACAACACCGATAGTGCATCCACTGTCGCGTTCACCAAGTTCTGCAGGGCTTGCCGAGACATCAGCGCCTGGGGACTCAGTCCTGACTATGGATGACGTGATCGAGGTTGGCCGGGGTCTTGCCAATTACAATTCGGCACAGATTCTACGGGTGAAAGGACTCAACAGGTTTGTCATCTCAGTGTCTCCTGACCTGTTGTTACTTACAAAACTTCTGATCAGTTCGCACCTTTCACAAATATTGGGTTATGCTGATTCAGAATACGTGGTGGAAAATATATCGATCAGATTACCTCCTTGATTTCCCATTTCGACCACCGTGATCCCTTCGCATGTAGAAAGAGCCCAAAAACACAACAACCTTTCGTGTGATGAGCCAATAGCATCTCAGATCAGTCTTCTGAGCAAGTGGTGGCTGTGAAAATATTTATGCCAAACAATGAACTTGATATTGTCTGATAATTTTTTCTCCTCCACCTCCAACCAACTTTTCATTTCTTCCTTCATTTGTTAATGCAGTAGTCGATAAGCGGCGTGAAACCATGTACCACAACAACTCTATCCGCATTCTTACGGGTCAGTCATTTTGCTGTCTGCCGCTCAACACTTCTTAACATTGCCTTTCCACAGGGAATAGCCACCCCGAGCTCGCCCAAGCCGTGGCGGAGCGGTGAGCTGCCTCTCCATGAGCTGCAGCTAATTGAATAGTCCATGGACAAGTGATTCTTCACACCTTCAGGCTCAACGTGCCCCTCGTTCCCGTCACCGTCAAAAATTTCTCCAATGGCGAGATCAACGTAAAGATCTCCGAGTCAGTGCGGGACGAGGACGTATTCATCATCCAGTCCGGATGCGGCGACGTCAATGACAACCTTATGGAGTTGCTTATCCTCACTTCGGCCTGCAAGACTGCGTCAGCGCGCAGGATCACGGCCGTCATCCCGTGCTTCCCCTACGCACGTATGGACAAGAAGGACAAGTCCCGCGCACCAATCACCGCGAAGCTCGTTGCGAATATGCTCACTGTTGCAGGGTGTGATCACGTTATCACCATGGACCTGCACGCAAGTCAGATTCAGGGGTTCTTTGATATTCCCGTCGACAATCTGTTTTCTGAACCGCTTATGATTTCGTATATCAAGCGCAACATTCCGAACTGGCGCGAGTGTATTATTGTCAGTCCGGATGCTGGAGGTGCCAAGAGGCGAGCTATCTTTTTTCACGTGCTTCCGTTTTCTGACACCCTGGCGCAGGGTAACAGCTATTGCTGACAAACTTAATGTGGAGTTTGCGCTAATCCATCGTGCACGCGATGGCAAGTCTCAGTCGGAAAGGATGGACTTGCTCGTTGGCGATGTCAAGGACAAGGTCTGTTTCGTTACAATTGTTTCCGGTGCATTATCGAATTGCCTTCGTGCGCAGGTTGCGATCCTCGTCGACGACATGATCGATACTGCCACAACTCTAACGCTCGCGGCTCGTACGCTTCATGACAAGGGCGCAAAAGCCGTGCATGCATTGATCTCTCATGGTAGCCTTTCCCCAACCTTTCCCTCTGCATCACTCAGTACTTTGATACAGGCCTTTTCTCCGAGACAAACATGTCACTAATCGAGGCCCTGCCGTTAAACGAGCTCGTGGTATGTGCTCCCCCTCCAGTCAGAAGCTAGCGCCATCTCATGTCCTCCGCCAGGTCACCAACACGATCCCACAAAATGTGCACGCCAATAACTGCCGCAAGCTGGTCACTATAGACATCAGCCCCACCATCGCGGAAAGCATACGTAGGACGCACAATGGCGAGAGTATCAGTCTTCTCTTCGGAGATTGGGCCGAGGCTTGTGAAGTCTCCGTCATTTGAGTAAAATCGGTCCTCATTCTTATCATTATGCATCTATTTGGACAACACCGGTGTATGTAGACTCACCCTAGACAACATCAGGAGTAAAAACTCAACCTAGCAAATGAAGAATACAGATTTGTTCAATCCGTGTGGATAGAAACTGATAGTAATTGCTTGTGGTCAGATGGTGTGGATCCAAAGGCACTGAAGCTTGGAAAAGGTGACATCAATTGGACCCCCGTTTCTTCAAAAATGTCTTCCGAGTGGTGAGATATATGGAACTGAAAGAGAATTGATACTGAAACGCGCGTTCGATTCCGGTCCGGCCCCTAGAATTAGAGCGGTTCCGTGAATGTTGCGTTTGGGCCGCATACATAAACGAGAACAGCTCTCTGGACTTCTTTCGTGGATTCCATTGCCTCTTCAAGTTGTGATACATGCCCATAAGTGGTGGACTTTTACCACATTGTGCCCTTGGTTCGCATGCGTGGCATAAATAGGAAACCTCGTGGGTGTCCAAATAAGAATATGAAGCAAGAGCGTCAGGCTTCACGCAACGAGATCTACTATTGCAGCCACTCGAGTAGCGATGTCACGGAAAATTTGGTTCTACATAGTTCGTTTGAAATCAAGGATTCCATGTAAAAACATGCCTGAAGCCGAGCTGTCGAAAAAGAGTTGATGACAAACAATCCTTTTCTTTGAGGATCGGGCAAGAAAACATGCGCAAATCATGATGCATGAATGGGTTGCCAGGCCTTTTCAATAGCTCGTGGTTATCCTTATCTCTCCAACACCGTCTGTACCTTGGCATATCTCTTGTCATGACGAAGTCGAGAATAAAACCCAGACATAAAAAGGGGCCTGCGAGACTCGGTCTCAAATTATCTCCATCTTCAATGGTTATTGGGGTTAGCGAATGATTTCGAAGACTAAATGCAGCCGTAAACGAAGACTTTTTCGCCTGTTTTGCCAAATCGACTCTTCAGTATACTGCTCATGGAGACTTCCATCTAACCCAGCAGTATGAAAGACCATTATGGGCACTCGATACTCTAAGTGAAACGTCGATCCGAAAAGAAAGCCACACTGAGTCAGCCTTCAAGCTTCGTTCCTCTTTAAAACTGCGAAGTAGGAATGTTAGCCTCCCTCCAGCTTTCATCCAGAACTCTCATTCGGCCGTCCTGAAAATACGATGAAAAGCCTTCTCTCCACGCTCCTTCGCTCCTTCTACTCTCTTTTACTCTTCTTATTCTGTGTCCCCGTGCCTTTGTTACACGCATACGGTACTCCAAATGCCAAACCGCACGAGCTGGTGCTACGCTTTGGACATCCAGTACCAGCGCGACCTGATTTCCGCGCTGTTGTGTTCCCGAAGATTTACTCAAGTAAAATGAAGGCCAGATCAGAGTCTCTGGCCACTATCTACGAACGCCGCGTTCAAAATATCATCAGTGGTGTCGCTGTGGACCCCAGACGTAATATTTCAGGCTGGTGAGTTCTCATCTACCCATTGATCTGGTTTTTTGTCGAAGCTCTACCAGGCTTTTGAGTCTCGATGATAACGGGAAATGGCCCGAGTCTGAGATCGATTACACGACTGGGTGTGAGGCGCGTCGTGCGAATTGGCCTGCCCAAGAACACTGGCGCCGCATCGGTAGGTGATCCATCAGTCAATTCCGCGTGTTGCGACTCAATACTGGAAGCAGTACTCATGGCTGCTTCTTGGCATGGGGGACTGAATGGTTCTGAACAATACGTCAGAGATGAGAATCTGAGGTCAAAAACATCCGTTGCCATAGATTACTGGTACAACCGCGACTTCACTGACGAGGCATGTCTTGATTCGGGCGGGAAAGAAGGCTCCAGTTGTACCTGCGAAAATCCAGAGAATCTTCTATGGTGTGTTCTCGATCTTTTCATAGGAGCTTGATTAATTTTGTCGTAGGAACACCAATTGGTACTCCAATGTTCGTTATCTCCCGCTTCGCCAACCAAGCTTCTGACTAGTTGGCACTCAGGTCATTCTCATACCAAAATTTGCTTCGGCTGCCTCGCTTCTGCTAGGAAATACGCTGACCTCATCGCAAGTCGAAAATGTCAAACGCATGGCTACCCGATCTTATGAATATGATGTTGATGGAATGACTGGAGCCAACGCCCTCGACGTCGCAAGGATTGGGAAGGACTTGGCACTGCTTACTGGCAATACCGACTGGTTGGCAGATGCCTACACTCGTTCTCATAAAGAGCTTATTATCATGAACGAGACAAGAGCAGATGGAATACGTGCAGATGGTGCTTTTGGTAGGTAGACTAGCAATCTTAATTTCATCACGCTGATACTCTTATCAAGGTCAACATGATGGTATCCTATATAATGGCAATTACGGCACGTACATTATCGCTACAATGCCACACCATTCTCATTTCAGTTTCTAGGCAAGGACTAGCATGTCTTTGAACATTCTCTTTGAGTACAGTGCTTACAAATTTGGCTAGCTCGAACAATATCCTCGGGGACGAAATCGAAGCCTCTGGAAGCGACTTCGCCGCTGACGCAGCAGGACAAACTGCTTTTGAGACACTTTTTGAAGGAAATAGGTGGATGATCACCCGCAATACCATAACCCAGACCCTTCATTGGGACTTGGTGAGTCGTCAGCCGTACAAGGCACATCTTGAGCTAATTATTAAATCTTAGTCTGTCATTGGACGCTTCATTACTTTCCCAGTAGCTGACATCAAGTGAGTGTAGTGTCATCTCGGACACTTGACCGCGGTCCCTGGCTGATGTGAATGAAGTGGAGCAACGAACGGCATCAAAATCAACCTCACAGCTGTAGGAGAACTGGGGAAATCGTGGAGTTCTCAAAAGTTGCTCGACATTGCCAATTCTTTATCTGCACCCTCTAATGTCAATGCCGGAGGTCTCATTGGGAACCGTATGTTTTATACCAATGACTACATGGTATAATGCTTCATTCATTCACGCCTCAATTGGTGTTTCATTGTCTTGATTAGGTTCAACGAGGCAAAAATTACGTTTCGACTCTCAAACTTTGGTCGACGAGGACGAGGCACACAGAATGCACGAATTCACAAAATGTGTGTATAGTTCTTCTAGGAATGCTTCCTCTGCTGAGATCCGTGTAATCTATTAGCCATTAGGGTTTCATCTTGCCGACGGTGTGACCTACCATTATATCCGTGGTGATGAATATGAGGACATCGCTGCAGCCTGGGACTGGAACCTCATTCCAGGGATCACGACCGATTATGGTGCTACACCCCTCACTTGCGCAAACACTAGGCTCCTTGGTCTCGAAGTTTTTGTAGGGGGTGCCTCGGACGGTAAAATTGGTGTTGCTGCGATGCGATACACAAATCCTGCTACGAAAGGGCTTAAATGGCAAAAAGCGTGGTTCTACCTGGAGGGAGATATGCAACACGTTATGGTTTCTAATTTGATGGGCACAAGGGTCCCATCACCTGCCATCTCTGTTTTGGACCAACGCCGCCGCAATGGTCCCGTCATCGTTGATGGATTGGCGACTCGTGCTTCGACATATTCATCTGCTGCTGCGCGCACTTTGTGGCATGGTGGGGTTGGTTACAAGTTCGCGGAGACTGGCGTAGCTTTGTCCATTGATGTCGGCATGAAGAATGGTGATTGGTCAGAAATTGGGACTACATCTGAGGCTCCTCTCATCAGTGTGGATCTTTTTGCGGCGTGGATCAAGCATCAGGGCGCGGACGCATCGTCCTTATCGTACACAGTATTCCCTGGGACCACTGCTAATTCCTTCTCTACCAAGGCGGCTAAGACCAAAATTCGTACTCTTCAAAATGACGCGCACATCTCTGCCGTAGTCGATGACACACAGGGAAATGGAATTGTCATGGCAGTATTTTGGGACGCTGCAGGGGGCAGAGTCACGTACAATCCAAATCCCACTTCAGCATCACTCACTATCGCTGTCGACGGCAACGCGGTACTCATATATAGAATGCAGGCAGGGCTGATAACGTTGTCGGATCCGTCCCACCAGCTAACCAGTGTTCGGGTCACTTTGACGTTAGGAACTGGTACAACTCCCTCGTGGTGGAGTGGTTCTCGAACGAAAACGATGGTATTTTCCTTACCAGGAGGTGGGTTGGCTGGAAGTAGTCTGACTCAGAAAGTGTAAGAATCTAGAATTGATGTGTGTGTTTTACAACTACGATACATAGATATGTTTCAATATGTACGGGCATAAAAATAATGATAAACCTAGTGTTGTTCCGATGGCACCTGACGTCAGACCCTATGCGAGAAGATGTCGATGTAAAGGCGAGAGAACCAAAAGGGGAGTAGATTACACACCCAAGAATACAACGCAAAAAAATGGAATTGTGTACATCACCTATGGAGTGGGGAACTTGCTGTATTTGAATAAATCAATGCAATGTAACATAAGTTTGAGGTAGCTAATTATTGAATATATATTCACCAAGGTCTATTCCATAAGTATTTAGAGTAAATCCAGATGCTGCATGTCTGTCATTATCCTCTCTCAACATCTTCATTGATTCTGTTTCCTCTTTATGCTGGAAGACACTATTAAGTTTTGTACTCTAATGAGGTACATGCTTAGTGCTTGGAATGCCTTGAAGAGCCCATAGAGTTCTAATGTTGGCTGACCATAGCGCGCCTCTCTGTCATTTAGCGTGATTGATCCAAACTAATTGTATGTCTTTGTTTTCTGTTGTCGCTAGCACACTGGCAAAGAAAAAAGCTTACAGCAATGAAAGAAGTGTCCACTGCTAGGATGACTGGATCTGACAACGTGTGAACAAGGGGCTGTGCTTCCTGTAGCACCTTGATCAAATCTTTTTGAGCGCTAACTTGTTCCAGGCTGAATTCAAATGGGGTGTTAGCACATGTGAGTCAGGTAAGATGATGGGCATGGTGGGCAAAGTTTTTGATGAACATTTGGAGGATGCCTACAGTACCAAGAAAGGCATGAACTTCAGACAGGTCATGACAAATCTCCCAGCATTCCAGAAGCGCTAAGCATGACTCATCAGGGACTCTGCTGGCTGGCATGCAGATGTGGCCAAGGATTTTAAAACATGGCATGCAGAGGACTAGCTTGTGGCCTGAAAAATTGCCTCCACAATACTTCATATGTTGGAGGATTTGGTTGAGGGGTTGAAAGAATTTCCATAGCGCTAGGCACATGCTAGGGTTATCAGGGTGAGTCACTGGTAAGCCATCTATGAGTTGCCAGTCTTTGGGACCCTTAGCACCTATGTCGTCAATGAAACAAAGGATGTGGTGTGAGATTTTGGGTTGCAATATGAAGGTGACATCGTCATGATAAATGGGAACAGAATTGGTCCAGCTCATAGGCAATGTGACCAGCTTTAGTGCACCAAACAGGGTCTGGAATGTCTTGAGAGGATGGGTGTATGAGTTGCTCATTGTATCCAACATAGAGGTCTAGCATGGTGCCACAGATCCTGCCAGCAAAAGATTCCACCACATCATCTGGA
>JAGGAU010008308.1:19206-59124 GCA_017657275.1 Termitomyces sp. T108 | reverse complement strand
TACTGCAAACAGTTGTGCGCAGCGACTTTGAAATGCTCCTGGCAAAAGGACTCCTGGCAATGCTGGCATTTGAACGGCAGGAAGTCGATGAGGAGACAAGAGGGATGAGAGCACTGTTTGCCAATAGATAAAAGCTGAGTATCGTGGTCGGTAACGGGCATGTTTAGTGTGATAGTAAGACAGTCAGTCCAGAGGAAGGAAAGGAGTGTGGACGGGTATATATAGATATGTGTAGGGCTTACGCGGCAAGATCCTGCCTACGCGTCCCTTTGCTAAATTGAGGTCGATTGTTCGAGTATCATCCAAACTTCCTCTCCGGAAGATTGCTGACAAAGGCGTCCAGTGATTTGGCTGTGCTGACAACATAAAGGCTGTGTCCCCGATAACAGCCCGTCCACAACGCGTCATGATTGATTTCGTCACCATCAAGTTCTCTTTTGTGAGGCTATTGACCAGTGCTTATCCATGAGTGACTGATGGAAACAGATCCGACATGGGGAGTCAACAGACAACCTGGTTTGCGTAACTCCTATATGTCCGTCCAACAAAAGTATTGATCTCAAGAAACTCAATTAGCGTTCTGTTTGGGCTGGCTGGCAAGATTCCAAACTCTCGAATCATGGTAATGGTTATGGATTAAGATTGACAGATTTACAGTTGATCAGTCAATTTAGGAAAGCGGGTAGGTCGCAATTCATGATATTTAAGTTTATCTATTGAGCGACGTGCAGCAAGCGGAGGCACTTGCAAAGTCCTTTGCAAACACCAACCTCACTGTCATACATTCATCCCCTTTAGAACGCGCACTTTTGACCGCCAAGGCTCTACAGGCCGGACAACTAAACTTCGTGCCACTCCGAACTTCGCCACTCCTCCGCGAACAAAATTTTGGACGCGGTGAGGGTCAAAAATACGATGTTCGAAGAAAACCGCACCTGTCTTTCGAAGAGCATGTCGCACAGGGGATATTCATTACACCGTTCAATCGATCTGACAAATATCCAGACGGTGAAAGTCTCGACGATGTTGCAAAACGCGCCGATAGTGTCGTTGAAGCCATCATCCTCCCTTATGTGAAACAAGCAACAAGAGAAGGCAATCAGAATATGCACATTGCCTTCGTGAGCCATGGCATTTTCATCGCAGAGCTTATTGCTTCGTTAGCAGCGCAAAGTGGAAGTAGACCACGGCCCAATCAGTTCCGTGGGTTGCGCAATACTGGTTATACACTTGTCATTGTGAAAGCAATTGTGAGGAATTGCCATATTTTCCTTGAACTCAGCTAAAGACTTTTTAGAGGGATGAAGGAGGTGATACACAAGATGTTCATCTTCCGATTGTTGAAGTAACCCAGCACAACTCGTGTACACACCTGGATGGCCTTGTGAGTAGACGGAAATCTTCAATATGAAACAAGAAGAGTAAGCCATCTTTAGGTTCGACAGAAAGGTGGTATTGGCAGGACAGTCTACGATCCCGGACAAAAGGACATCAGGTCCTTCTTTAAGCCTTCTTCCAGAGAGAGGAGTCAGCAAGAGGTTCTATCAAGCCAATTACATCAAGGAGATTTGTGAACTTCATCTGTGAGCCAAGTGTCTTGAGAGACATCCGAGAAACAAAAGCTTGGTTGGATTAAAACATATCATTTCCGGTAATCTCGAGTCACCCTTATGATGTGGGTCGGAAATCAATTTTAGTAGGCCTTGCCATTTTCTTGAGTATCAGCAATGACTGGTTCAAACAAAACACGCGACTTATTCGTACCAAGAAACGCAGAATTATTAACAGAAAGGGTTTCATTCTATGTCGTGGAGAATGCATGAACTGCTCGGCCTTGAAACGATTCTAGGGAAGTTGCGTGTCATTTGGGCCCCACCTGTCTTCCAATTCTATCGTACACCCTTGCTCGCCAGTCAGATGTATGGAGAATCCTTTGAATATATGTGATACATGTTTGTCTACTGAACAAGAGTTCAAGTAGCTCAGGATGCAATCCAAAATAATCTCACCTAAATTATGATCTAACAGAGTTATCAATTAGAACCATATGGTAAAAGGCGTTTCTTCAGCTTGACGGCCTGAGTGTCTGTCGCGTAGGCTGTTTGCCCAAGGCGGTTTATCCTGGCTGGGCTTTTAGAGTTGTTGAGATGTGAATGACAAGCCTTTCCCTGAGGAAGTGTCAAGCTACATAAATCCAACTCGCTTGAAAATATAAATGAATACTAACGCGTTTGAATGCAACGCCCGACGCGAGTGACCGCCACCGTTTTTTTGCCCCAGAGTGTGACTTCAACTTGTAACCGGCCTGAGAAACGGAAGTTGTCGAGAAAAGTCGGTTCACAATGAGCGATGGCTGGGCCGACCACAATAAAGGACCGGGCAGTAAACGGTCGAGGAACATCGGGATGGTCGTTGTGAAGAAGTGGAGAAACGTCCTCCGACCACGTGCCCACCAAATCCTTCGCCCACTGCCACACTGCGTTTGTACTTTACGACCTTGATCTACTCCAATCTCAACAAGGACATACGAAACTGCTATGAGCGATAACTCTAGCACTCCTTTAGATGATGCTGAGCGTGTACGTACCAAATGACTCATGGTCAACCCTTATCGTGCAACATATGTAATCTAGATTCGCCTGAAAAGGTTGGCGAAATTACAAACCGCAGAACCCTCAGAAAGAACGTCACCATCTCCCGCTGCATCTACTAGTACTTTACCTCTTCCTCAACCCAAATCTACTGTGGTTAAACCTACGCCCGCTCCTAAAAGATCATCACCTGTACCTGTCGTTTCCTCTCCTGTGCCGGCGAAAAAGAAAGCCCCACTCAAATTAGACCTCACTTCTTGGGAGCATGAGAGCGTTGGTTTTGTCTTCAATACGACGTTGGAGGTATGTCATTCAATCTGCTGTTTAGAATAGATATGAATCTATTTCACTCATATATAGCAATCAGTCGCAGAAAAGACAGCTTATGAGACAGTCTGGCTGAAGCATTTAGCGATAGAACTTGAGTCCGAAGGGCTCAGTATGTTATATATCCTTCTGTTTTTGTTTCATGCCCTGCTGACGAGTTTTTATCACTAGAGAGCGAACCGCTGACCGTTGATCTAGCAGACCGAATTTTGATTGCGCGCCTTGAGCTAGATCCTGGTTCCATGTCGTAAGTGAATTAGTTGAACTCCAGAAATGAGTTCCGACCATTAGTTAGTGACGACCTGGAATATCTACCAGTACTTGCGTCTCTACCTGCTCAACAAACGACATTCGAGTACCTTGTCGGGGCCTGGAAGCGAGTCAATATGACAAAATCCGCTTTGCTCAAAAAGGTATGAAATACTGAGCGAGGAGGGCCGAGGTGATCAATTAATATACACAGGGATATTCTGCTGCAGATACGCAAGCAGCTCTTGTCCGGCTAGAGAAATTACGAGAACTTATTATCTTGCGTTCGCTGGAGCGCCAGGCGTCCAGCTACACGACACTCAGTCGATCCACGGTTGAACTCCTGAAAGTTTTCACGGCGGAAACAAAGGCACCTTTCATGGTTCCCGAAATCGTCGATAGACTGGCTGCAATGTTGGATTACAACCTCGTTGCCCTCGTTGGTCCCAAGTATCAAGAGTTGAAAGTCCAGGATCCAGAAAAACTCAAGTTTGACCCGAAGACGTTGCTTTCTGATATCATACAGGTGTTTTTGAACTTGAGTAATCAACCAGACTTCATTCGCGCTGTTGCTGGTGACGCTCGCAGTTTCTCCAGAGGAGTTTTCGAAAAGGCTGCGAATATCGCGTTGCGGGTCAACTTGAAATCTTCTACGGATATCGAGAAACTCATGGCTTTCGTGGATAAAGTAGAGGAAACGAAGTTGGCATTGGAGGCTGATGATGAAGATCTTGGAGAAATACCGGAGGAGTTCCAGGGTGAGTATTTTGAAGCTGCTCTCTAACAAGCTTTGCTAAATTTCTGTATAGACCCACTGATGGCAACAATCATGCGTGATCCTGTCCGACTTCCTTCTTCCAAAGCCATCGTCGATCGCTCGACGATCAAGTCGCATCTACTCTCCGATCCTACCGATCCTTTCAACCGGTCCCCGCTGAAAATAGAAGACGTAATACCAGGTGAGTCTAATCAATTTGGCCGAGAATGATCGCTACTGAAGCTTTGTTCAGACTTCGAGCTTAAAGGTCGGATAGATGCGTTCTTGATCAAACAAAGAAATAAGGATAAGGATCCGCAAGATGTAGATATGGCCGAGGACAAGTCTTGATTGCACAACGGTCAATACAATGTAATAGAATTATCCAATAAACAGAGAAATTCGACTTGAAAAATATGTCATCGTTTTCTCTTTTTTGGTGGGCGACCAACAGGCGCCGACTCAGTCCCACCTCCTCTACCTCCTCCTCGGCCTCTACCAGTGCCTCCCTTCTTTGTAAACTTGCCCCGACCTCTGGTTGGTCTTGGGGATGAAGGGGCTAATGAAGGGATGAATAACAAAACTTGGGATAGACTGCAAATGCGCACCTATTGACGGTTCGCGCATCTCAGTGTCTTCATCCTCAACGTGTTCCGTCCCTGCATCTGTCCCAGTTACAACACTGCTTGCTCTCAACGAACTGACGCCGTCCTCGTCACCACTTTCTTGTGTCAACGCGCTGCTATCACTATCACCTCCTACGAGTCCAGCCATGTTGAGTTTCGTCCTACCGCGTTTCTTCCCTGCGCGGGGTATTGACGGAGGTGAAGGAATGGGAGAGGAAGGTAGGGATGCCGTGGCCCGCATTCGGCGCTCAGAAATCATCTTTTCCATCGAGTCATCAAGCGGTAGCGTGAACTCCTCACGGAAAAAGGGATGAGCGGCGAGATTTGGCGATGGCGAGGGAGAGGGGATCGATATTGGACTTGACTTGTGGGATTTAGGGGATTCGTAACCCTCGGCTTCCAAATCCTAAGAGCGATGAACGAAAGAGTGCAAGGAGCGAGCAAGACCACTCACAATTGCCTCAAGCGCGTCAAGATTGTAACATGACCTGATTTTTGTCCAGAGGTCGTCAATGGACACCAAGCGACTCGTGTCCTTGAATATCGCGTTCCGGATGGCGATGACGTGAAAGTGGCGGTGCATTCCAATCGGCCGTGCACGCGTTATCGACCGGAAGAAAGAGATTTCGCCGTCGACGCTCTGTAGGAAGGATGCCGCCTCACTTTTGTGGTCAAACATCGCAACGCACCTCGCCCAATGCACGGCGTGGACACGCCTTGATTCTGTCATTGCCATTTTGGGAATGTATGAGCATGTTGTCTAGAAGCCTTCGACTCAATCATGGCCTCGGATCCAAATAGTTATACATTCCGCGTCAAAACATAAATCCACGTGAGGCGTAAGATGGTACAGTACATCGGTAGAAGTAGAAAGAAATATAAATTCGTAAATGAAAGATGGACTATTCTTGCCCGAAGCCTTCTGTCTCCCTGTGCGTGATTTCGCTTTAGCTAGATCAACAAGAGCATTGCAAAAACCCACTCAATGGCAAATAGGAGTTTTGACTCGAGGCTTTCATAGTCGTTATATGGCGGTAAATCTAGACGGTTGAAGCAGGTATGGCTACGTGGCAATCCCGACGGATCGCCCGACTTCTCAATCGTAAAGCGGCGCGGTCCATCGGAACCCTGTAGATCTTTGAAACCATTCACAGGGACACGCGAAGTACCGGTTGTGAACTGCAAAAGGCGCGACTTGCGCTCCGCAGGCCACGATCGGATGCACTGCCAGAACCATTCAATAACTTGGTCTGTCTTTTCATACCCACGGTAATCAGTATATTTCGTCCAATCGTCCCTAAACAATCGTTGTCAGCAGACATTCCAGAAGTAACAAGGAACAGGGCAATACATGTCTATCTCAGACATTCCACCAATGAGGAGTTCAAGCTCTCGTTCGTCGAATACACCAAGGAGATCAGCCGGAATGAGCTCAAGCAGGCCTTCCATAAATGCATCAAACTGATCCTTGACTCTCTTCGAACACCGATAGGCGACAACCGCGTCGACATAATCCTTCTTGTTTTCCTCTGTTACAGGAATCTCTTCCCCACCAGGCTTGAGATCAATAGTGACCATTTCCCCGAAGCGCTCTTCTGTGAGCGAGAACGTCTCGTCCAAGACATCCGTAATGTCGTTATCCCTGCGAAGAATGAGATTAAGGTTCGTAGAGAATGATTATGAATGCTGACTTACAACATCCAAACTAAAGATCGGTGGACATCTGCATCTATGCTTTCTAGATCGGCTAACGTCATGTTTTTCGAAAGAATCATCTTGTAGAAACTAGGAACAAAATAGGCATCGAGGAATCTTCTATGGAAGATAGCGAGCCCAAGGCATCTGCCGATGAACTTGAAGTAGCTGAGGTGATCAGGATTTATACCAGAGGCTGGATTGATCTGAAGCGTGTAATTGTCATGTGCGGAATATTCGAAGAGCCCATAGCTTGGATTGAAGATCTCGTGGGAAAGGAGGAAGAACCATTCTCTGCCGACGGTTGAGTCATGCGGTCTTCTTAAACTAGATTCACAGACCTTGAGACACCCCCGTAGTCCAAACCGTCTTCACCTTCGAAGCTTACCATCAGTCTCCGCTTCAAGTCCTCGCCAGTCAATGCCATGACAGCACCGTAACTATCTTCCAGGACTCGTCCACGACGTATTTTAAGCTCGCACTTGCCGGCCTGAACACGCATCTTCGGTTGACTCCTGAAATAAATAACCTTTCTTCTGTAGTCACGTTTGTACTGTGGTGCATTATCGTCCACATGGCCAGGAAGTCGAGGATCATCCCAAGTAGTAGTACGTGTATTATGGTCAACAAAATAGACCCGTCCACTGGAGGTCAAACGCATTTCCCAGCCAGAGGGAAGTGGTCCAATGTTGGAATTTGAGGATGGCCTGGTAACCGCTGGAGGAACGGAGGCATTTGTACGGCGGGGATCAACCCACGTAGTTGTACGAGTATGGTGATCTACAAAGTACGGACGCCCTTCTGCTGACCTACGTTCCTCCCACCCAAGAGGGAGCGGAATGTCAGCATATGTTCCTGTTGAGGACGAGGAACTTCCTGATTGCTGTGAAGATGGAGACAAGGAGCTTCCTGAATGCACTGTAGATGAGGACGTTGGAGCTGGACTAACATCGTGCATTGAATTTCTTAGGGCTGACGCAGTACCTGGACGGTTCCACTGGGTTGTTCGTGTGTTGTGATCAACAAAATAAGATCTGCCCTGGCCGTCTATGCGGCGCTCCCAACCGACAGGCAAAGGTACACCATTCTCATCGTCTAGCATGCGCACGGTTTGTGCAGGAGAAGAAGCAGAAGCAGAAGCAGCTACAGCAGACGAGGACCTCATCACTGACTCTGATTGCTGAGAGAAACGAGAAGTGACACCCAGAGAGTTATGACTCAGTGACCGTGGAAGGGAAGGTTGTGAGAGACTAGGTTGTACGATATGTTGTGCAGTGGACTGCTGAGGACCTTGCGTCAATGGATGCACGCTGGTCGGTCTGCCAGTGACATAGTGTGTCAAACGTGTATCTTGCTGCTCACGCGCCTGCTGTAACGAATACTGTTGGACTTGTTGGGTCTGGGGTTGATGTTGATGGAGAGATTCAAAAGCAACAGAAGGCATCGCAGGCGGAAGATGTTGAGGAGTCCATGAAAAGGTGAGCGAAAACTTTCCATAGACCGGAAGGTTATTACTGGACATGGTAAGATCTTTGGTCACAACATCTAGAACACGCATTGGTCCTCTATACAAAGGAGACTAGAGTCTAGATGACTTACATGAACCGGCGTTGTTATTTGCGATGGAGAATGCCTCTGCAGCAGGTATATTTAAGACTCCTAGGAAACCTATGATAGACCAAATATGTCAAAAGACGATGAAAAAAAAGGAGGCAACACGAGGTAGACCTTGGTCGCGTTTCCTGAACTTCTTGTGATCGAATACTTGAATTGAGATCACCGAGAATGAACGAAGAGTACTGCAGGTGTTTATGATCAACTCAAGAAGATCCTGAACTCGTATACAACTCACATATCAAAGTGTTCTTCCCAAGTAGGACTCAAGGACCTTCTGATGATGGTCGTAGTGCATGTTTGGTCCCCGTCAACAGTGAGCACAGCAAAGGGATCCGGCAGGCTTAGAAGCTCCCGCTTCGCAAGTCCTTGTGCTCCGAGTACTTGGAATGTAGCTTATCAAGCGAATGAAATGCTCGGCATTAGAAGAAGACACTCACAGGTTACTCTAATTGAGCGCTCAGAATCACCCATCCTAAAAGTATTAACATTATGTAAAAGCTCGGAACGATGCCATGGCCGAAGACGAACCTGCTAGAGCTTGCCATAGACAAGAAGACTGAGCGTACACGCTCGCACAATAAGGAATGAGCCGGCAGAGGCCGTGGGTGATAAGAGAAAGTATTAACCGCCGGCGCTGTGCGACAGCCACGTGGTTATCAATCAAGCTGAGTCTGGACCGCCGACGCGGGCGGCCTAAACACAGCCCTTGGATGGACAACGCGTCATAATAACCTTGTGTCCTTTGAATCCAGCTTCTGTCAAGAGGATTGCGCCAAACTTCTCTTTTTTTCAACAATAGATAACTCTCTTGACACCCTGTGACTTCGTGTTTGAAGCACTATCCATGCATTGACTGGTCTGAACAAAACGGGTCTACGCGTAAGGAACGCGTTCTCTGGGCTATCCGTGTTTTCGTTAGTCTTACATGACAGAACAAGGTTATAGGTTCACGACTTGGCGGCTAGGAGAAACACAAGGACTATATCAGCTAGAATTCATGGCTTTCTTGAAAATCACAATCTCATGAGGCCTGATGCACGATGGCCAATCGGACAAAGAATGACTTCACCTCCTGTGGTTATATCATAGTCCAGCCCTGTGATATGGCCAAAGGTCCCCCATTGTGAACATTGTTCTAATCTAATTGTATATCGAGTATATCTTTCCTCACTTTGAACGCAGCTTGTTTATCTTGGACATGGCATCTCGATCTCTTGCTTCCGTCAGTGGTAGAACCGCTCGCCATAACACAGGCGCATTTGTTGACGTGTCCGAAACGGTGAATCCAAGTGCTTCGCAACGCCCCCGCAAACGAATTAAGAAGCTGAATGACGACCCACCACTGGCAAAAACTGAGAGTGTCTACAGCGATGACCCCGTTCCAGCGTCTTCCGGTATTCTCCCGTCCAACATCCCAGTTTTTGCTCTGGAAAAGTCTTTTCCCTCCATCCTCTCTACTGCCAACCTCATGCGAGCCATTCAAGGACCCCACTACATCTTAGTACAGCAATCGCTTGGGATTGTATTCCTATCTTGTCTTCGTACAATCGTGGGCTCCATGTCTAGCTTTCCGCACGGCGTGCATCTCAATCCCAGATACGAAGTAGCACAGTATGCCGTCATGTACGCAGGGTCTTTGCTTGAGAAAGAGTTAGACCGCCAGAAAACTGTCAAAAACTCAAAGGATTCCACTAGGTCACAACGATCGGCGACCATGACACTAGTTGACACAATCCTTGAGACCTTACGCACCTTTCTCAAGGTCGTTGGACAACTCTTCGCCGAAAATAAACCCCTGCCGGCCCCTCCTTTCCCTTTCAGCGACACATCTGGCACAGAAAACATTTCCAGTGGAGGGAAAATCTCTCCCAGTAAAGGGAAGGGCTCAGTGGGAAAAGAGAATGAATCACTTATTAACGTTGTGAAGGATGTTATAAAACGCGAGGAAGAACCGGCTCAATATAATACGGCCGACGCCTCCAAGGACACTCTTGATGTCAAGCGAAAGTCAAGGAGTGGGGTACTGATCTATAGAGTTGTTCGTCGCCGGGCCAAAGTCAAAGGCTCTCTCGCTGCGCACTTCGCGGCCTCTTCACTTACTTTGGCAGACCTTACACCGGTTGCTACGGTGTCAAAGGAACCCTCTGTTCCAACTTCGAAGGAATCATCGACAGTGCGGGTCAAGGAAAAACCCACAGACATCCAAGCTCCCGCCTATCTACCCCGCAGATCTGCCATTTACTACCTCGCCGATCCATATCATCCCGAAGACGTCGAGATGCCATTCTCAACGGAGGAAACGGTTTCCATACAACTTGACCACAAGGGCGATATAAAATCTGCGTCGTTGACCGCCCTTGTTCGTATCCTCACTACAATAGAGGGTGTCAAAAATCAAGAATTCATACCGACTTTCTTCGTCTGCTTCCGCTTCTTCACAACACCGCGCCTATTCCTTCAAGCATTGATAGATCGTTTCAATGAGCAGCCTTCTAATGATTACAATCCACTGCAGCTTGAGGTTTGGATTCGCAGCCGCGTCAATGACCACATTCGAATTGCAAAAGCCATTCTGCTATGGCTCGAGCTTTATTGGAAGTCTGACGACGACAATGAGGTCTTACCAGATCTTCAGGACTTTGTGATTCACCATCTTGTCTTCGTCATCCCTCCTGGTTTGGGTGATGCTGTACTCGAGGCGCTCGATTTGGTCGACGGGGATAGCCCATTTTGCCGAAGATCGAGGAAGGCGCATGATCTAAGCTTCATCTACAAACATGGTGGAAGAACAGAAATACCTCCTAACGACTTCACTATCAAAATCGATCCAGATCATCTCACTGGGAAGCAGATCTTGAGTTTCGATTCTCCATCTGGTCGAGAGATATTTGCTCGCCAGCTTACCGTCTGTATTTCGGAGAAATTCCGTCAGGTCGACCCGGAGGATGCAATCAAGTATTGGTATCTGAAAGAACAGAAATCAAGCGCAGCGACTATTATGGAAGTTGGCCATGTCCTTCGCGCAATTATTGAGTTCGAACGGGCACTTTGTTCCTGGGTGACTTTCTCAATTCTCGACGAAATCTCGCGAACAAACCGTCGAATCTTCATTGAGTTCTGGCTGGACATTTCTGCTGTAAGTTACAGAAACCTTTAAGCCGAGTAGCAAAGGAAAAGATGTGGACAAAGGTACGCCGCGTCAACGGATCGAGGTTGACCCCACGCGTGACTGACGAAATCACACCAGGAGAAGACTTTCGGACAGCGTTGCAAAGCGCAAACAACATTCTTTCGAGCCTTGTATCCTTCCAGTCGTCATATGCAACCGGCTCAGTGCCATCATCAAGTTCGACACCGAACCCTTCGGAGACAGACCACGAATTGATTAAGACAATGTCGAAACTTATTGATATTCTAAGGCATAATTTGCGGGTTCGATACGAATTGAAAATAGCTGAGGTTCTGCATGTGTGCGTTCATCCACCACAATGTTTTTCCATTGCTTACGCGATTTCTAGCGTCCTCCCCTTCCTGGGCGACAAATACTCCAAACAAACTCGAGCAGCGGCTTATAGGCTCATCCGACATACCCTCGTAGACGTAGAATCCGTGAAGCTACTAGATGAAAGCCGATCTCTCGACTGGTATATCATCAAGTGAGTGATGCAGCAATTCTGCATGTCTATTACTCTCAATTCGCATTTCGTAAAGGTCGCTGAACCGAGATAACAAGCATAGTGTTGAGAAGGAACAAGTGATTAAGTTGGTCAGAACGATGGTCGAAATTGGTACTGTGAAGGGTGAAAATATGACACCTGGAGGCGGCACAGGCGTCGTCCCCATTTCAGAGCCTATCATGCGTGCTATCATTGCTGTTGCAGAGCAGCCCGAAGATCCATTCAGGCCGATCTGCATTGAGACTCTTACCGAGATTTGTGCGCTTCTTATTTCAACCCAAAACGAATCTAACTTGTTTATCAAGTATTGATTGACATCGACTTGGTTTCTAGGACTGGTGGCATTGGAATGCTTTTGCATATGCTTGGGGATGGACCGATAGAGCTGGCACCTCTTCTTTCCGCGGCGTTCCTACATATTGTGGATTCTCCTCGTACTCGTGCGTATCTTCAGGTAGGGGGAGATTTAGAGGTGGGGCGCTAATATAGCTTTTTCCACAAAATTTGTCTGATCGTCTCCAGCTTGCGCTCTCTGCTATAACTGATGCTTATGGTAAAGGCGCTGATCATATAGACCGAATGAAAAGTTGTTCGAGGGTGCTACAATCCATGCTACGAACGTGGAGCGGTACCTTACTTTATTCCGAATACGCGCTACTTTTCACTTATACATTTGTCTCGGCAGGACTGATGTATTTCTGTATGGATGATATGCGCGCCATCCGGTCTATTGTCAATACGCTTCAAATACCTTCCCTGGACTCGAGGGTTTGTTATCAACCGATTGATCATTCTGTGGGAACTTAATGGTACACCAGGAAATCATTCTCGACATGTTCTTTGATCTTCTCAATATTAGACCTCCAGAATGGCATCAAACATTTATTGATGGTCGGCGGTTGACAAGTGAGCATTCGCTGTCGATTGATGTATGTAATCCATCATTGATGTCTCGTATAGTGTATCAACAATCTCGAGATGCAGGAGACGCGCGGATAGAGCCAGAAGCAAGTGAAAGAGGATATCAGGCATTCAAGTTGATAGATCAGTATATCGCCCTTCTTGTTCTCGTTCTAACTCATGCAGGGCTTTGCGAAGTGAGTTTGTATGGTTAGTTATCAAAGCTGTTAACCCATTTATGGACCAGGCTCTCTCCAGCATGCTAGAAGAGTCTATAAACGGGACAAATTTAACGCGCAAAGCTACTTTGCTGCTTGCAGAGGTTCTTCAGATGGCTAATCGAGTACTCCCGCTTTCTATGGCAGCCAAAATTCAAGTATGTATTGGCTTTTAAACACGCACCTTGGATGCATTTTTAGTCCTTGCCAGGCAATTCCCGAGGTGTTTCGCCATATTGATGCTTTCAAAGATTTATGTCAATGCCAATGGGCTTCCGGTACCTTTACGACGCTGGATATATTGACCGTGAGATGGACATGTGGTTCAACGTGAGTCGTGTTGTAGTATCGTTCGATGCTAACTGAAAGAATATTTAGGAGCGGAACATTTATTATGTCGTACAAGTGGAGGTCTTTCTTGCCAAAGTGTTCGCTAACAACCCTGACGACGACGAGGACCTCTTGTATGTTCTGTCTAACTTCTTTGATGCGAAACATTGAGTAACTTGGTCGTAGGGCCTTTGACGGCACTGTACCACCCCATTTTTACGGTGAAATGGCCAAGACAGAACTAGGTTGTCAAATCCTCCAAGAAAAAGGCCACTTTACGGAATTCTCACAGTTTATCCGAAAGCACGGTAATGAGAGTGAAGATACAGAGTTGATCATGAAGCTGAAGAGTATCCTGTGGGCTGTGGTATGTTTTGGAATTCCATTTGATTTTTCATTAACGAATTATTGGTTGTCCTTTCTAGGGTAATGTGGGTGCAACGGAAGGAGGCCTCCCTTTTCTCGAGGAGGAAGAGATCATTCCAGCTGTCCTGGAAATTGCAGAGAAATCTCCTGTCCCCTCGATTCGCGGGTCTGTCCCATCATGAAGATTCAGGGAGTACTGACTGACTGATGATGTGAACAAGGACGTGTTTTTTCGTGCTCGGACTCATATCATCAACGTCTCAAGGTGCTGAAATTTTGAACGACTATAATTGGGAAGCTACACTTAATCCTCTTGGCATGCCAACTGGACTCTGCGTACCGGTTGACTTTCAGGCATTCATTACTGTGCGTGTTTCACAATCTGAGGCATACGATAAATGTTCCACCACTTCTCACAGATACCATCTTGGTCGCCAGTCGTTGCTAATAGGACCTTGGGTCGACTCATACCGCCAGCTGCTGAAGCTGAAATTGAAGTCATCACCGCCATACAAAACCTTGCAAACACTGTCATCGCAAACACATCATCGCGATCACTAGCGAGGTATGTCTACTTCTGCTATTGATCTCTCGATGTGTTTATTTTGGGGGTATAGAATGAAATCTCGTCCTGAGTATCGTCACATATTCACCTCTCCCACAATGTTTTACCGAGCGCTCAACATAATCTCGACCCAACCATATCGCCTCCAAATACGACGTTTCATTGTTGATCTCTTCAATCTAGAGCTGAATCAAGAACTAGTGCAGAAGCTCAAACAATGTGCGGCCACGTTAAAAGTCCATCCTTCCTACAAATTGTCAGCTTCGGATACTAGCCGACTGAGTATGTTTGGTCCTCTGGGCAGGTCGCGGAGGACGTCAATAAGTGACGAAGAAGACGAACTGGATCCCCCGACAACACATACTGTTCCTGCAGAGGCTCAGGAACCTGTCATCACATTACAACCCATTCATAAAATTGCTGGATTTGAAATCGCAGTCAACTGATACTTCTGCCCTACGGCAATCTGGACCAATGTACATATTGCGAAACATTATTTCTAGGATTTTGTAACATACTGTACTTATTATTGAAACTATTTTATGACACGCTTCTCGTGACCCGCTCGAGTTAGTGGGGTGTCATGAATGTGCAAACAGCCACCGTGATAGTTTCCTGTTCCTTCTGTTGTTGAGTTTGACAACATGAAAGGTTGAGCTTGAAGCCTACGCCCACAAGATTTACTTCGTAAAGCACAATTTGATTTGGACGGTAGGCAGTATTCGTTCTTTTGAGCCATGACATCTGTAGTGTCAGTGCTTTTTGTTGCTCCAAGCCTTGCAGAATCAGGTCCAAAACCTCTGGTCAGAACCTGTTCTCAAGGTAGAGTGTGACAATAATTCAATCCTCATTAAGCACACGTGATTTGATCTCATATGATGTTATTGCATCAGGACTGCCCTACCTTACCCAGTTTTGTAATCACTATATTAAGAAAATTGAAGAAAAGTGGTAGGAGAGCCACATCTTAACATGCGGAAAGTGTGGAGAAAGTAATGTACAACATAGATCCGTCGAGAACAGTGTGTCTAATTTCATCTTCCACTCGACGCACCAAATTTATACATCATGTCAGAAAAGCCCAACCTGTAGGATGTCGACTGATAGTGACATATCTAGATAATGACACTTGGCTATACTCCAATTGCAGAAAAACCAGCGATGTAGCACAGCTTCGAGTCAATAGGAAGCAAAAATTGGTAGCCAAGTACTTTAGTTGTCTTTCTGTGATTTTCCTGTTCCTAACGTAGACAACAGGATGAATTGGCATAGATGTTTGGTGGTCCAGGCAAATTTCTTGTGAGATAGAGTCTCTTTTAGGGTTCATATGTAGTATTCATGTATCCATGAATATTCCGTTGTTGACAAGAGAAGTATTATTGGAAGGGTTTCCTGTTACTCCAAACGACCCACATGAGAGTATCTATGCGTCATAGAATGCTACTAAGTATTTCTGCTATAACTATGCTCAGGGAGCATGAGGAAATGTACAAGCAAAGCCAAATAAAGCTTGACTTCTGGGACGAGCCGGAGCAACTTGCAGTCATGTCTTTACTTCAAGCTTGCCGCTTCGCAACGAGGGGTTCAATATTACGTTCCCCGGCGACATTCAGCCGTGGTATTTCCTCTGATTCAGCCCTTCCTGCGACAGAGACCAACAAAGAGCCGTCGGACATCACTCCCGCACAACCCGCTCGTGATGTATTAGTCGCCGATGTCATCAGCGGTGCTCCCTGTGCGCCTTCCAGCTTTTTGAGGAGTTCGTTTTAGTACTCAACACGCGTCCTTCAGCCGAATTGCGCCACCGGGCAGTGAGGATCTACCAACCCACCCGGAACACGATGCAAAGTGGAGGAGCCAAATCCGAGCGCTGGAGAATAGATTGGGATATTCTACAAGGTAGTGGACGTTGGGAGAATCCGTTGATGGGATATGCGAGCTCGTGAGCAGCCTTAACTAACTAAGTCATGTTGACGATTTCTCAAATTGAATGTTCTTGTTCTTTTTTACAGTGCCGACTACATGCAGGGTACTCGTATGTCATTCCGGTCAAAAGAGGATGCCATCCACTTTGCGGAAAAGCAAGGTCAGTCATTGTACACTCTTGATATTTTCGGGTCTGACTGTTTTTGGCTCACTAGGGTGGGATTACTACGTGTATGTGTCTTCGTTGATCACCCTACCCATCCCCGTCCTCATGTAGAATTGTATTGCAGCCAACCACCTACTATCAAGCGAATTCCACCCAAGAATTACGCCGAGAATTACCTGTACCGTCCGGGCAAACTCAGGATCATGAAGACCAAATAGACGAGTCCTTGCATGTCCGGTACTTGAACACCACTAGTAGATTCTTCAATACCAACCAATTCTTCAAAACCAATCCTGTCTTCTAACATCTGCCAGACTTCGATATCCGGACCGAAAGTGTGAGTCAGCCAAGACTATCACCAAATATAGGGTGCGAATAAAGACACAAGGACACAAGGACACTAGGCGAAATACATGAGATTGTTTTTCTTCTTTGCTTGCACTGGAATACAATGCGTTAGAATGGCTGTGTAGTCAGGTGATACGTAAGAAAGACACTCACCTTCCGCAATGCCGCTGAGGAAGTGTTCGTGACCTAACTTAGTCGCACCTTCTCTGAGCGCAATCATACCTGCCTCCACACAAACGGCCTTCAACTGGGCAGCATTAAACTCATCCGTACTCCGCGCAAGCTCCTCGTAGTTGACATCAGATGAAATAGTCATCTTTCGTGAATGAATCTCGAGAATCCTGGCACGAGCACTCTCGTTCGGTAGAGGGAACTCGATCTTCCTGTCAAGACGACCGGAACGGAGAAGAGCAGGGTCCAAGATGTCAATCCGGTTGGTGGCGGCGATAACCTTGAGAGCAAAGATCAACCGTTTGCACATCTAGATCCCGAAAATACCTGCCTTGATTCTCTCATCGCTGCTAAAGCCATCCAATTGGTTGAGAAGTTCAAGCATTGTCCGCTGAACTTCTCGGTCGCCGCTCTTTTCAGAGTCAAACCGTTTCGTTCCTATCGCGTCCAGCTCGTCAATGAAAATGATTGCAGGTGCCTTCTCCTTTGCCAGGGCGAATGCATCGCGGACAAGTTTAGCCCCATCTCCGATGAACATTTGAACGAGGGATGGGCCAGCAAGTTTTAGATAACATGCTTTTGTCGAGGCGGCGCAGGCACGAGCCAGTAGGGTTTTACCAGTACCTAAACACAGTTCAACTCTTTTCTTGGGCTACAGTAGGGATGGAAACGCACCAGGAGGACCATACATAAGACATCCCTTCGGTGGACGGATACCCAAGGTTTTAAACTTGTCAGCCTGCTCCATAGGAAGGACGATAGCTTCGACTAGTTCTTCAATCTGTTTCTCCAGCCCACCAATATCGGTATATGTTTCTGTCGGACGCTCATCAACTTCCATTGCCTTGACACGTGAGTCAAATTCAGCCGGTAGAGTATCAAGAACAAGATATGAATCTTTATTGACACCGACAAGATCGCCCGGCTGGAGTTTCTCTGGTGGGACAAGGCCAATCAAAGGTAGGAAGACGGTTTGACGGGTGGAAGTCTTAATGACGGCGCATTTCCCTTTGCGCATAGAGTCTAGGTCTTGGTTTGCGCCGTCCTCTTCCACCTCGGGATCCACATCGAGGATCTAAATTGTCACGCTAAGCAAAGGAGACAATGTGGCACGACCCTCATCCTCACCTCTACAATGTTTCCAACCAAGTAGGGCAGAACTTTGTTCTGTTTGATTTTCTCTCCATTGTCCCGAATCTTTTCCTTCATAGTACTCTGTTCGTGTTGCAGTCGTGTGGTTTCTGACCTCATGACCTGAGATCACTGTCACTTGTGCTGTTCAGCCCACGCCAGAGTCCACAGACCTTAATATCATTGTCTAAAAGCCGTATTCTAGTCAATATTTCATCCGCTGTAAGCGACAGTATCTCTTCAGGAATGTCTGCCCATGTTTCCTCCTCGGGAACATCGGGAGCAGTGTCCATTGCTGCATCAGGGGCTGGTGCAGGCTGCGACGACGACGGGGCCTCTGGCTGCTTCTCTGAATTTGACGGCTGGTTATTGGGAGGAGGAGCGGAAGACATGTTAGAGGAGAATGGATGAACGCGTTTCGAGGGACGCGTGTCCTCACTTCGGTCCAAGCACGGCCAAACACAGCCGCCCTTTCCCCGAATCTCATGGCCGAAGCTGCACCAGGGCCCTCTGCTGAAGAGAGGGCCCGTTACGAGACTCTCAAGAACGAGCTCAAGAAGGCCCTGCCCAAGAAACGCCAGGCTGACAAGCAGCTCGTACGTTCCAGTGAGCCTTCTACGCGTCTCGGCGTCTCATCCCAGTCCAGGCCACAGTTGAAGTGCAGATTTATAACCTCGAAGCTACCTATTTGACGGAAACTGCGGCACACAGTGGAGGAAATATTATACAAGGCTTTGATGGGTACCTGAAGAACCAGGCGACAAATCGAAGAAAGTATGAGATAAATGACCAGGACCGGCTCTTTTCCAAGAGCAGTATGACATACCAAAAGGTTCGTTGCTTATTTTCCGTGTAACTTCTGTACCCTTATCCTTTGCAGTCCCTCGACCTCCTCGGAGAAGGCGACGAATCTACAGCAACAAATGACGATTATCACAAACAACCAACACCAGGTGTAACTACTGTCGTCGTACCTCCTGCCACAAGGACACAAGAACTTTCAGTCGCACAACAGAAAAGGATTCGGGATCGAGAATACCAACGGAGGAAACGATCAAGTGTGAGCCTTAGGGATAATGGCGACAGTGACGAGGAGATTGTCAGTGCGGCGAGTACGACCTCAAGGCGGCCGGCGAAAAGGGCACGCATAGCGGAGGACGATTGATTATGTATTTCTGTAAGTGCTACGGTCCTTTCTACGTACCACACTACACGAACCAGATCAGGTCAAACCTTGTATTGTAAATATGATATGTACTAATACACCCACCCCTACTAGATATCCAATGTTCCCAAGAACGCCTTAATACCCGCTTCGTCCATTCCCCCACCATCAGGATCTGCAGCCTCGATACACCTTGAGATGGCAATAATCTGTCTGGGTTCTTTCGCGTTGATCCACACCCGACCATTCATCCCGACTGCAGCCTCGAGAGGGAACCTTGCTCCCAATAAAGGAAGAAGAAAATGTTTGGGATCTAGAAGGCTTTGAAGAGACGTATGGTTAGCATGCGGTTGTGAGCGGTCGGGTGACACTTACTTGCGGCACATTTTGAGGCTGCACCTTACTAGAAAACCACCTTTTACCTCCCCGAACCCCTCCGCCTTTCTTGTTTGAGCATCGAAACATTCCAGCTCCGGCTCCATGTCTTTATGCGCAAGTGAAACGCGTGCATATACAACACACCCAATCTGAATGTCCAAACATTGAACCTCCAAAATCCATCTGTAGAGTCTATACAAACCTTGAGATTTGGTTTGTTTCGTTTCGTTGCGCCCTCGAACGCGAGGCCGTCAAGCGATGCAGAGTGAGCAGCCCCAATGGTCTCACCCCAACATCTCCACATCCTCTCGATAACCTTCATCTTATCCATTCTTCCTAGATCCGGATTTTCCAAATCCCCCACATCCTCCAAGAATCCCTCACGCAGACGTGACCTTTTGGGAAGGTGCTTCTCTGCAAATGTCCTCAGACGCGCAGCTGAAAGCAGTAAAAGGCCGGATGTAAGATGCGAAATTGATATTGAGTCCGTTACATCGGTTTCATGATGCCGGGACTTTGGCTGTGCGATGAGAAGACGTTCGGTGCGCCTGAAGTCCAGTTCAAGTATAAATGTTTGGGTTTAGGGTCGTATAAGTCAAACGACATACCGCATGGCAGACCAAACACTACACATATTTCGCTTCCCACCATATTTACCGAGACCCTTTCCACCGTACCATAGAGCAAAGAGTGTTCCTCCAAGAAGGTAGACAATGCCAAACGCAGGAGCCACACCAACAAATGCGAATGTTAATTCTTGCGATTTGAGAAGTTTGTCAATGCCAGCAAGGGTTTGGTCAATATCGACCTATGGAATAGGATCAATAAAACGTCCAAGAAAGGCATCAAAAAGAGATGACCTTGGCTTTTTGGACCTGGATGAACACAGATCGCAGCAGAGTTCCAGTCACAGCCGATTTCAAAGGACTTCTGATATCTTCTTCGTATATCTCGAGCACTGGTGTCAGATCACCAAGCTTCACCCTCTTGGAGAGATTCGCCAGTTGTTCAGCGTCATATTTGAGCTGATCCTTGGCTAGAGACAGAGTCATCCGCTCTAGAGACTGGAAAACCGTCAGCGGATGGCAAACCAAGAAGGATCAGGATTTTTACAGCAAGATCGGCTGCAATGCCCTCTTTCTGGACGATGACACCATCTTGACTTCCCGCACGAACCGTCTTGATGACGTCTTTCAATGGGTCAAGAAGCCATCCCCTGACAAAACCCTCTGCCGTTGCTTTCGCATCACATGCAAGTTCTGCCAAGCTGGCTCTAGAGGCATAGGCTGAGCGTAATGCATATATGCACAATGGAGGCAACAGGAGGAGTCGGGGCCACATTAAGGTTAGGCGCGATGGACGACGAAGTTCCTTAGATTCCAAGAATTGCTGATGAGCTACTTTCTGTGTCGTGAAAACCGCAGTGGACAAGGCTAAAAGCTCGAACGTAGGTTCTGAAGAAGGTCTACTATCTGTGTCTGATAAAGGAGTACCCTTCACGATACTGATGAGGGCGCGTGTACAAGCATGAATGTGACGAGGCTCTTGGATTGTGAGAGCCAATTCATTACGCATATGGGCAAGGCAACCAAGGGATTCCGCCCTCTGATCGCGAATTTTTTCTAGCTCCTTTCGTTTGTAAGCACACTCTTGTCTTGTCAGTTCAATCGGCAGTCTCGTCAGGGAAAGTAGAGGTTCCAGAGCCTGCCAACATTGGGCGAAGATGTTACCGGGGGAGGTTGCTGTCGGTGTGAATGGCGAATATAAGATTGCGGACGATGTGACAGAGAGTGATTGATGACGGAGGTGGGGGAAAAGGGCTTGTTGCAGTGCCTTCGATCGATGAGGGTCCGACGATGGGAATTACAGGGCCTGAGATTTCCTTCTTTTGTTCAACTTCAGTCAGTGACTCAACGGTGCCTACGACGAGAGAGTGTGAAAGAGGTTGATTCAGGGCAGAAAGAGAATTTTGAAGCTTTTCCTTTATCCCTCCGTCCGGTTGAGCAGATGACGGGGTTTGAGAAGTGGGAAAGGCATTTTGTGGACTTTGTGAGATGACGAGTGGTTTGATAAGATGTTGAGCAAACGCTGAGGGCATCAATGGCCGACTTCACGTTTTGAGCGCGGTCTCTGCCAATGGACCTAGCAGTCCGTCGCGTGGCGTCACTCTCATGTGACTCTGTAACTGGCCCAAACTCAAACCTTTCATCGAGTAACCCCTCGGATAAGGAAACATAAAGTCTACGCGAGAATGGACTGCAGGTCTTTTATTTCAGAATTGCTTATCACCGACGGATTGCTACATAGGTGCTCTTGAGCCTCCCAAAAATCTCGAAGGACGCGGCCGATAGATCTAACTCTGGCGCATTATGGGCGCATAATCTTCTGACTCTCTTATGTTTCCGTGTCCATGCATCTGTATTGATAAGCAGAACAAGCTTTTCCCCTTTGTTAAAGAACTCCTGTGAAGATAGCCTAAACTATTCATTTGTGCAGACCAACAATTGGCCCATCGATGCGACATCGCTTCGGTATCTTGACAAGACTGCCTTTGTACTTTTCATATATCCATGGCCCTCTCTACAGCCAAAGCAGCATCAGTACTCCTTACACCCCGAGGTAATAAGTAACTTCGGACGTTTGCTCGGTTATCGCTGACGCTTTACCTTTCCAGCTAGTCTCTAATTAAGCAAGCTCTAACTTGATGTGATTTTAATCAAAGGAGAGTTTGTACAGGCAGATGCGTATATCGATCGTGTAGTAAGACATGAGTAGTCTGATAGCTTTGGAAAGACACAGGAACTTCAATGATGATTTTACAGACCATTTGCCTTTCTTTTCCACTCTCTCCAAGCTTTGCACAATTTTTTCAAGGTTTAAATTGTCTACTTTCAAAAGCAGCTCAACGCTAACCAAAAGACGCGCGAGTAAAGTTCCTTAACATTCTATTGTGATACTGATGTGTCACCTGATGGTACGGAGAGACACAGGAGTATCGATCAAACTTTGGTATCACATCAAGTCGTGTCCGCCTGGCAGAGAACACCCGAAATCTCCGGTAGTTCGAATTGGGATGATTCTCAGGAGTGTTAGGAGTGTTATATCTCTACTCAGTCACTCCTTTAATCTGGTCAAAATTAATTCGTTCAACGCATATGGGCTCGCGAAGACGATATCCTAAGTGTTACATCCGTCTGGGTTGTAGTGACGTCATTAGCTCGTGCCTTCATTTCGGTATCAGTGTCCAGAGATGTGTATTAATGAAGCTATGAAAAGGCAATGGATGAGAAGATGAATACTAATCAGGTAGTTAAAAGTAAAAAAGGTATCTAACACACAGGAGGCAGGTAAACAAGACTGCCCTTGGATAACACCCTATAGTAGTAGCTGATATAATTAGGAGCTCCTGTACGCGTGCCTTAGAATGCACGCAAGTCAAGGTACGAGAGCACAATACATTTTCCAGTATTCTCTTCAACCCTCGCCTTCGCAATCATACCATCGGTTCGAGATCGAGTCCTGTAGGTCTGTGGGAGCTAGACAAAAGATGCACTGGACGTATAACACATGCGCCATCCGCTTCACGCACTCAAATGCCCCAAGATATACCACCACGACCACAACTTACTTAATCACCCCGCTCCGCATCTATCGACCCACATTCACGAAGCTTCCTCGTCAGGTACAGCCGCTGCGTTCGTATCATACCACTTCCTCAACCATTTCTCAGCAATGTCATATTCTTTCTTTACTTGTAGTCGCAGCGTTTTGATCCGCGATAGAGATTCTTCCGCTGTAAGGTCCTCATTCGTCTCTTCATCGCGCTTCAATCCATAATGTTGTATCTTTTCACACGAGGCCTGGACCTTGTGTAAACCAAGGGCCGCAGATGAGCCTTTGAGAAAGTGTCCTAATGATGAGAGCTTTTTAAGACCATTTTCATTCCTGTCCGGCGAGAAACAAGTAAGTAAATGGATCCATAACTGATGTATGGGCACACACAAGGCTATATCCATGTCTTTAAAAGTCTGCTCTGCCTGCGCAAAATAGGCTGTTGCCATTCCCATGGAGAATTCATGTGTTTCATCTTCATCAAGCTCGATGATCTGGTTGAAAATCGTCATGTCTATGATATCAGCCTCTGGTATTTCATCGGCCTTATCCTGAAACGACAGGTGAAGGATACATCAAAGAGGATATGTGGGACATTGCTCGTACAACTGGCAAGGATGGCTCTGGCTTTGTGCCATTTGTATCTTCGGGAGGTGGTGCTGGTTCAGGAGACGGCGAGAGTTCTACCAACGGAGGTTTGGATTCAGGTGGGGAAGGCTTGGATATTGAAACAGGCGCCTCTGTTGTGGCTTTCTGCTTTTCGATTGTCATGGTAGTTGTTGGTTGTGGCATTGAGTGGAAGATGGAGTGTGGGTCGACTTGTCGTTCAAGCCTGATTCAACTTATCAGATTACCCACATGACGTAGATTGTCACGTGATGTCCTCCGTGAAGATTTTTAACAAGTATATATAACTGGTTGCAGTTCTCAGCTGATCTATGGTTGATATTTGAGCAAACGCTTGCCGAAGGATTTATTCACTTTACCGCTCATTAATCATTTCTCACATGCGTCTCACCGACCACGTCAGGACAACTCCTGTCATGATGTCAGTATCGCGGGAAAATCGCCAAGCAAGAAGTTCGAGACACCCGAGAATTCTGGTCCATAAATGGATAAATTATACCCATCCTATTTCGTGTCGTCGCAGGAAGACCTCTCAATTTATTGTGTCGATTGTTTCAGCTCTCGTACATATGTTTCTGCATAGTAAGTTTGGGAGTTTCTTTTCTCCATTTATAAGGATCTGCTATGTCAGCCCTTACATCATTTCTGGGGTACGGTTTCCAGATACTCCTTCTAATTCTCCGGCCCGAAAACTCTTGAAGCACCTACCGGTCATTCCCTGTAGTCACTTTACTACAGTTTGAGGCCATACAGCCCCTGTGTCAAGTCACGAATATCCACTGTCAACGTGCTGTCCCTCCTTATACCTAGTCTGGTAGTGACCGATGCGCCACAGAGATATGCAAATTTATCCGAGCTCCGGAAATAGGTTTACGAAAGATGTCAACCATGCGATTGAACTCAACTCGGCAAAAATTTCGTCGTGAGTATGGTGTATTGTACATGTGAATAACTATCAATAAGAAGCACTATTTCCGTTTATTGTCAGCTAGAAAATGCCGAACAAATGGCAAGAATAGCATTTTTGTAGGGCTAAGAATTGGCGGAATTACCATACCACCGCCTAGACCACGGCGATGCCATGCATCCACTAAAAACAAAAGAAGTAGATTTGAATAAACAGTGAATAAGTGAGTAACAAGCGACTGACCCATTGGTTGGGCAGAAAAGAACAAAATGGAATAGACCCATAGTCTGCCTGGCCAGCCCCCTACATGCCGGCCAGTTAACTTTCTCCAACATCTCTCCAGTAATAGTATTGGTCCTTGCATTGTGAAAAAGACAGGTGCTGCATGACTGTATCCTCCTCCCATTGAGTACATAGCGCACTCATGAAACAGTCCCGATGCGGCGAAGGTACCGAAGAGGAGTCCGATATCTCCAGCGAGCCATCTTCCAGGGTAACCCCCAAGGACAATGAACGTCTGCCGCAAGAGCTGGTGCCAGTGCCTCGACCACAGCCTATGCATCGAGTCTGCACCCCAGGGATTGTCCATTACAGGTGGCCAGGAGGCTGGCGAACTACCCAGGCAGCCAACCGCAATGAGAGTGATAAGGTCATAGACCATCCCCAAACCTGCCAAGATAGTTGAGCCAGTCAGGACATGAATAACTGTCGAAACACTATATCGCCAAAATGGAGAAAGGGAAGGATTAAACATGCTTCCACCAAGGGGTGACCCAACACCTGGAAAAAATTTGATCATAGACTCAAGAAAATCCACAAGTAGAAAATTCCATATGAAGGATATGAGAGTCGCATACAGAAAAGGCCCTCTCTCTTGCGGTCGATTTGGCTTTGGGACATATATGCCTTGTCCAAATTTCCACTGAAGACCGCGGAGAGTGTGCACGAGTTCGACCGTGTCGTAAATGGCAGGTGGAATAAATGGGAGCTTATGTTGTGAAGTGGATTCATTCGAAACCTTTTTGCCTTTGCCTTTCATCTTTCCAGGACGTGCTTCACCGACTTTGAGCATACCTTCCTTGTTCAAGGCATATTCAAGCGACTTCGCGATCGTCACTGCAGCAAGAAGACCTTGTGGAAAAAATTAGTTTTGACGGTTTGATGCCGTTTCTATTCTTTGCTCACATTGACCCCAATTATATACATTGAGTTCTGGAGGAGTCCATACAAAGCGATAGGCTGCAGCAACGATACCACAAAGCGTGATTGGGAGCAGAAGTATTCGAATGAGATAAGTGTCCGGCCTGCGGGCGAGATATGCCAACACAAAGAATGGAAAGTGATATAGAAAGGGTAAAGGTATAGTTTGCCATGTTATTGGAATGCGATCCCTTAGCCTAGGTACGAGAATGTGAATTGCACGGCATGACGCAAGCAGCACCCTGCCAAAATGCTGTGAGAGGTGAGTAGTGTGAAAGGGAATGACGCATTCATCGGTGACAGAGGTGTGCATGCTGCTTGGTCATGGCGCTACGACGAGGTCTTCGCTTTATGTCTACACGTGATCAATGTCATTGATGAATTTTGTGATCGGGCGTTTGAAACAATCGCATTAAGTATGTTTCTCACACCTGAGTTGAATGATGTTGTTCACAAGTGTCTCATAACAGTTCTTTAACTGAGAACACAAACGCACTAACTGTGCAATTCCACAGAGCAGTCATACCCACATAGTCTCACCGCTGCCACTTTGACTTCATCTTTTACTCCAGAATTTGCTCCAGGCAGCTCAGCAACGTGTAACCTTGCTTGAGCCAAACTTTTCATTTCCATTTATCGACTAGTCTTGCATACATTACCCAACTTCCCTGAGATTATTCTGCCAATACCATGTCGACATCGCTTGAGCAGCCTAAAGCCTCTGTCAACGGACGACTCACCCCCAATTCTCGTCCTTCTCTACCAAGATCCAATTCTATCCCCTCCTGGCCGAATACTGCCTCCATGGTGTCACTCGGATCGCCACAAAACCTCCAACCGTCAGCTTCGCCTGCTCCTTTACTCAGAAAACGACATTCGACATATGTTCTACCGACGCCTCCTGATCGAGCAAAGACTCCAGTTCCTGTTCCTGATCATTCGCCAGTACCTCCACTTTGCAACCCCGTGCTTGGAGATATAACAATCCCAGCTCCCCTATCCACGAAAAAAAATGGCTCCAAGGCTCTACCTTCCCTCACGACCGGCGCCCAGAGAGAAATAACTTGGGAGTTTCAACCTGAATCACTGAATAACAAACTTTCACAAGCCAGTCCAGTCGCGAGTGATAGTAGTTCGCCAGTGTCAACCCGCCTTCGACAGTTTCTCCCGACAGGACCAGTGTCTGAGGTCACGCCTTGGGAGATGTACCCTGTGCGCAGGTCAGCGACCAGTCATACTTCACTAACATCGGGGTATGTTGAAGAGGTTACGCCATGGGAACTTCATCCAGTACCGTCAGTCATGCCCAACCGTTCTACATTGGCAACCGGTCCTTTGGAGGATGTTACCCCGTGGGAACTTGGCCCGGCTCCTCCCTTGTCAGCAACCATCAGCGAAAAACAATTTTCCGTAAGTAGAAAATTGACCCTGATTTGATTTTATTGAGTCACCGTATTTGGCCGGTGCTCCAGACCCGGATTAAATCAGACTCTATGTCGCCCGTTGCTTTTATCCTGCTCACCTTTTCGTTTCTACTTCACTTACGATTCCTTACGACTCTTATCACACGATGTTGACGATGATCAATTTTTTTAACAATTTCTCTTCCCAGACACGAGGTCCTACCTCAGCTAACCGGGGGAAAAGCCCTTCCGAGGTAACTCATTTTCGAAGACGGAAAAGCACTAGCGCAAGGGCCGCAAAGCCGCGTTTCACATTCTTTGGATCATCTTTTTCTACTGGTCATCCAAGCGCATCGAGGAGTTCACCTTCAGAGGGTGTAGGATCCTCCACGAAATCTGCACCTAAGCTCACGCACACTACCTCATCACGAGCGCATCTAGTACCATTGGCCCTACTTCCAGTGATTAATGGATATGAAGCAAGAGATGCACAGTTTATCATCAAAGGGCAAGAAACTTTGTTAGGGTCTCCTTTGACGCATCGTGGAAAGAAGCACCATGCATTTCCACCAGAGAGGGTTCCATACCCTAGAAGTTACGAACGGGAGGTCATTGATCTGTGAGTATAATTCCCCATTGATCAGCGAGGGACAAGATCAGTCTCATGACAAATGGATATTTAACTTCCTATTTCCATTATCACTTCTATCGTTCTTCGGTTTTGGTCTGATGGTGGCGCAGAGATGTCTGGGAAACTACATCCACTCGGGATATCTTTGAAAGCCAAACAATGCACGTGTTTCACAAACCACCAACCAAAGTGTACGCGAAGTTTTGTTCTGTGCCTGCACAATTGTTTTGACACGTTGAACAGGCTGGATCTTGGATGTGGTAAGTTCCTACTGAGGGTTGCCGAAGTAATTGTTTTGAAGATAATCTACAGGAACAGGAACGTGGGTCCTGAATAGTGCAAAGAAATGGAAGGTTGGTAAAAGTTGGTGATCTGAACAAAAGCTTTCTTGCTTACGTTCGTGTTCCCAACCAGGATTGTCACTTTGTTGGTAAGACCCAATTTACTTCTAAACCTCTGAGATGTGTCTTATCTTATACTTACCAACAAGGTTTGGATATCGTTCCGCTACAGCCTGACCTATATCGAGTAGTTTCATCGGACTTGGCCTCAAGGATCACATGGATCAACGCTAACTTGTGCGGATCAAGCTTAGCATGATATCGTTTCGGTCTCTGACGGTTTCATCTAGCCTTGAGAGTCTTCCTTTCGCTGATGGCGAATTTGACTTTGTGTATGTATAAATTTTCCTTCTTTTTCATGTTTTCTTTCCTTTTTTCCGAAAAATTCTTATCATGCGATAGACATATTCAACGTATAGCACTTGGTGTCCCGGAGAATAAGGTATATTCCCCACAGACCCTTCTAAAGGACTCAAGATGAACATTTTATTAGTGGGATGGATTGTTTCAGGAGATTATTCGCGTTATGAAGCCAGGTGGTACATTTGAAGCGAGTTTCAATTTATTTGCCATTGATATTACTGCTGACGAGTACTTAGATTCTTGAAGAAGATCTATTTTTTCCCGGAAAATACACGGACATCAATGAGAGACTAGATATAGACAACGAGTCGGAAAAACGGTCATTAATACTTTCTTCACATCGTGGATCGACGAAGTCCTATTCGGACACTAATTTCGAAAGCCTGGTTGATAGTGGACCGCCTTCCTTCGGATCGAGTGGCCATTCACCTCCTACTTCCACAACAACAACTTTTCCAGCGACGCCACCACGATCCAACTCTCCCGTTGCTGATGTTGTCATCAGCGAAGACATGGAGAAGGAAGCTCGGGAAATTCTGTCTTATGCAGTTGTCCAGACCATCTCCTGTTCCTGACAACCAGGCCCGAGAAGAGGGTGAAATCAGCGATGAAGATGAAGTCCAAGCTGCGCCTCAACCTCCAAAACCACATTCACCGTTGCCACATCCCGCAAGTACCTTCCAAATCCCAAGGGATTCAAGACATTCGACGCCGTCTGCAGCAATTTCAGTACCTCTGGATTCCTCGCTCCCGAGACCACCTTTGTTTGAGCGTCTATCTGACCATCCATTCGCATCTAGTTCCCAGGCGCTTACCCCAAGCGAAGATTCAAGTGCTATGCAAACTGATCCTGTACCTGTATTGCCTGCCTCCAGCTATTCTCTTGATACTGATCATGTTCGGCCTGGAGTAGCTCGTTAGTACATTGTCATTATTTTCTATTGCATTTGCTGAAACGTCGCCGAGCAGTGAATCAAGATCAATATGACAAAGCAAAGGATATTGTTCTCGACCTTCTAGGCTGGGGTGTCGACCCGGAATATCTAGTTGACTGCGGTGTCACTCGTGAAGTGGTTTATTATGTTTTCACGGAACTGAATCTTCGTTTGCCTCAAAACTTGGATACAATTGGCCTCGTACCATTTACCCCAGAAGATGCATTGGAGCTGCAGAAATCAGTTATGATGCCTCCACCTCCTCTTCCAGCCCGAGCAAAGCTTGTACCTCAAGACCTTCCATCTCTCTCAACGAATACTGTCGTTCACACTCCTTCTCCGCCGCCGGCTGCATCGCCAGCAAGGACTTCTGTCACTTCTTCCCAGGCTACCGAGTCTCCCAGGCCTGTCTCCACGAGTGACCTTCACGATATGGAGCAGCAGCGACGACAAGAACTCATGGCTCGTAAGGCCGCTATTGCTTCCAAGAAATTAAAGAACGTTCCTCCTACAACGCCGTCATCCGTGTTGCCCTCCAACAGCAATCAAAGCGAGGACATGAACATTGATTCAGTGGAAGACTTTTTGAAGACCATCGGCTCATCTTCGGCACCAAGTCATATCACTGAAAGTAACGCTGCTACTTCCCACCAGTCAAGTGCCGACGACATGGATATAGACGAAATCCCTGGCCTTAGCGGTGCAAGTGCTTACAAAGCTTCCGCCTCGGTGTCCTCCCCCAGTGGCTCACACATCCCTCTTTCCTCTTCTACTGTAATCTCACCGACAGAGTCGACACATACTCTGTTGTCACCCAACGAACCCCCGCCTTCATCAACGGAGTCATCAACCACACAAAGCACAGACACCAGCACTTCATCTCTTACCGAAACCCAACTTTCCGAAGGACCTGCTTTGCAACGTCGCATGTTCAGGAGACCTGTCGCGTCTGACTTTGTGGACTTTGACGAGAGCCGGCCACCAAGCCATAACAGCAGGAATGGATACCGGCATGCGAATGGTGGGGTGAGACGGAGACCAACTGGGTTCGCTAGTGTCATTAGCCAACCTCGATGCATCATTGACATTAGTGATAGCGAAGGGGAAGGCGACGGCGACGTCGTGATGCGTGATATGCAGACAGCTTGGCGTAGTGGCTATGCGTCACCTGCGCCAACGAAGCCGTTTATTGCTCATCTTAATACAAATGGCTGGGCAACACCACCTGTGTCGACACCGACGCCGACTAATACAACACCGACGGGAGCAATGACACCTGCTGTGTTGTTGGAGAAGGAGAATGAGATACAACGGATGCGGGAGATTATCGCTCAGAAGGAGCGTAGGCTAAAGGTTGTTCTTGCGACTTAGCAGCGTCTCTCTTTATTTACTGAGCCGTGTCTGCTTTTAGGAGGCGAAGGCTCTGGAATCTAGCGCTAAAGCCGAAGTGATGGTGAAGCGAGAAGAAACTCCTGTTGCACTTCCGCCGGAGGGTGGATCTAGCCAGGTCGCTACTTGCACTGGTGCTGCTCGTATGCCTGCATAACCCATCTTCCCTACATGCTGTCGGACTGATGTACGTCAGAAGCCGACCGCTTAGAGTCACCTGTCACCTCCGACACCATATCGAAGGGTTCGAGTCACAGTACTCCTGTTGCATCGACACTTTCAATTGGTTCTCTATTCCGGCTCCCTACCCTGCCGACCTCCGACTGACTTGTTGCAAATATATCTGTTTTTCCCTTCCATTCATTCCCTCGTTCCAAACTTTAGGTAACATCACGCAGCCAAGTTGGCACGACGCCTCCAACAGTGGCAATTCCGAGTACGATGCAGGACGTCAAGGCGAGTTTCTATTTTTCGATTCTATCTTGTTGTGCAATGCTCCTTCACGGTTTTGCCCAACTTTTTGCGCATCACCCGACTCGATCTGATGCTTTCACAAATGGGAACTCGTGTTTAATTGTTCGCGAGGTGTTCCCACGGTTCATCCTGTGCCTTTTCATGTGTGCGCTGCAGCATCTTCCGCTGCTTCTTGGATATCGTTCCGGTTCTGCTACGCCCCACACCTTGCCTTTTTTTCTCACATGCGTCCCGATTTGGAAATTGACAGGTATGAATGCAGAGGCACAGCAAATACATGCGGCAAGGATCTTCTCCCTTCGTTTGCTGTAAAGCGAACGTCTCCTATTACGGAATCCTGACGATTTTTTTTTTCCTTTTTGTTTGACTCTTGGCTCGATCCGGATTCCCTTGTTTCATGTCGTTGTGTGCGCTTTGTTGTCGGTGTGTTTTTGCAGGGGAATCAGGACACAAGAGACAGGGAAATTGTCGACACAAATGTCGACGTCGACCTGGCACCGTCTACGTCGACACAGGTGCGTGTCGGGAGCCGCTAGGCCTGTTCGTTGCTGGGCCTGCTTCCGTGGTGTGTGTGATGGGCTGATCGACACGACTGCAGGTGGGATCGCGTGACGAAGGCTTCTCGACATATGACTCGCTGTTTGATCGGTATCCACTGCTGGCACAGACGCGAGCGGTAGATGATGATTCGAGTGGTAGCAGTAGGATTAGAGTACCGAGCCTTGTAGGACTAAAATTAGCTACAGCAAGCAGGCTGCTGGACCCGGGGAAGCGGGTGTGCCAGTACGAGGTGCCGGGGCCGGGGGTGTGTCGCGACGAAGGGTGCGAGGATGTGCACCTGAGCCGGATCACGGGGGTGGAGCCGAGTGGTAGGTTGTGTTGGAATCTGTGGTGTGTTTGTTTGCCTTTTATGGTGATGCAGATCGAGATACGGCGGCGTACGTGGCGAGTCGTGTGCCGGAAGTGGGGGCGTCGGGACTGGGGTGGGCGCTGGGACAGGTGCACGTGATGTACCCAGATATGGATTGGGAGGAGCGGGTGGGGGTCGCGCTGTGCATGTATCTGGATGCGAGATTAACGTTGTGATCTTGTTGTAACCGCGATAATGGAAGAATCCGGAGATGGCCGGGTGTGCCTTGTTTGCTTGTTGATGGGAGTTTATATGTGCCGTGCTTAGTTGGGAGGCCTGATCAACCTTCCCTTTTCGCCCTCACCCAGGATTCCTTTTCCGGCCAGAGTCCGCAAAGCCCCAAATATCGAGCGCCCTCGTCGCAGCCCGCATCCCTGTCAGTCCATTTCTTTCTCTCCCATGGCCGTGCGCCCCCCGTATGGTGCAAGTAGCTCAACGTCGCATTCTTATTCCACCGCCGCCGCACCCGCGCCCTTTTCTGGCCCGCAGCCCACATCGCCCGCCCCGCCCTCACCCACGATGTCCATGCGCTCAAGCAAACGACAACGGACGGCCGTCGACATGCACGGCGCCGGCGCGGCGCCGGGTGACCCACACGTACAGCCGACAGTGGGCGAAGACGCGTTCATCAACGACGACGCGGCCGCAGACAGCGGCGGAGACGACGACGACGACGACGAGAAGCCCAAGACGGACAAGAAGGCGGGACGACGCAAGATCAAGATCGAGTTCATCCAGGACAAGTCGCGACGTCATATAACGTTCTCGAAAAGGAAAGCTGGTGAGTTGTGTTAGCGTCGCAGCGGATGTTGTTCTCACAGTATTTACAGGTATTATGAAAAAGGTAACTTTTCTTCCCGATATATTTATTTTCCATCATGTCAATCTCCTCATCAGGCATACGAGCTCTCGACCCTCACTGGCACGCAGGTCCTGCTCCTCGTCGTCTCTGAGACTGGCCTCGTCTACACTTTTACCACCGCCAAGCTCCAGCCCCTCGTCACCCAGCCCGAGGGCAAGAATCTCATCCAGGCCTGTCTCAACGCGCCCCCCGGTGCGCTGCCCTCGTCCCACCCTGTTGGCCCCACCATGAACCGCGCCGCGCCCATGCCCTTGCCTGGCCCACCCCAGTCCACCAATCTCCCAGGCGGCCTCTCCATCAGTCCCTCGTCTGCCCCCAAGGACGACAACGACGACGACGACCCAGACGACTCGTCTGTCGCCCGTGCAGTCCCCTCCAACAAGCGCCGCCGCCGCGCCTCATCAAACGCCGCTCCCTCGGCCGCCCGAGGACCCACCTCGCCCCACTCACCGACTTCCTCCATCCCTCCCCTCAACATCCCCAGCTCGGCCCAGTCCGGCCCACCACAACACCAGCACCCCCAGCCCCCGCAGTCCCAGATCTCCCTCGGCTCCCCCACCTCGCCCCAGCAACAGCACCAGCAGGTGCCCTCGTCGTCTCCTGCGCAGTACTCGCCAGGTTCCTATGGCCACCACCCCGGCCAGCCACAGCATCAGCAGCACGATCCAGGACTCTATGGCTCCCACATGTCCCTGGCCGGCGGCTACTCGTACTCGCCTGGCGGCGGCCCGCCTCCACAGGGAGGCCCAGGTCAGCAGGCTCCCCTCGGCGGCCTTGCCGCCGCCGCCGCTGCTCAGCATGGCCACTGGTCTACCCAGCAGCCGCAAGTCGGCCAGGGGGGCCACTACGGTCGTCGATAGTCGTGCACAAGCACCATATGCTTTTTTTTTCGAGGATGGATTTCGTTTTCTTAAAATTGTTCCGGTTCTCTATATGCTTCTCTCTCTCTCCTCTGACCAAAAAACTTGTGTATCCCTTGCCTTGTATACGAACACTCGTGTTACGATCTCATGAGATTGACGCACTGACTTGATTTTTTTTTGTGTAATTTTCTTATACACCCCTCCCCGCCCCCCCCCCCCCCTTGTCTTGATGCTGATAGTTTCCTATACGTATTGATCTGTTTCTAAGAATCGATTTTCAATGGCATGCTGTAATTCGGATCTCTTTCCACCTCCGGACACTTCGGTCATGAGCGCTCTGGGGTTTAGACCATGTGCTCTTTGCTCCGGATAGCTTGCGACTGAATCGGTCCAATCGGTGAATTCCAAGGCCCGTTTTAGATAGGGGCCACATTTGTACCCGTCTACGGTCATTGTCTCCTGGCAGAATCCCTCTCGGTCGATGGATATATCCGATCTCACAGGGAAAAGTGGTCATGCATACCCATCCCTCTTAGAATGAGACCGTCAAAGGTGAGCTGTCCCGAGTCAACACGTGGCGTGGTACATGACTCTGTGATTATTCACGAGGCTGAACCTGCTGGCGCACAATGCAAAGGTGGTATCTTGTGGTACGGAATCCGGAAAAGGCCAGAGCGGTCATGCGCGTCAACACGGGGAAATACGCCGCGCTTCTCAAGCCTGAGAATACACAGCAGGCGCTGTATTTGGACAAGGGTGTATTCATGTACATCGCTCTCACAAGAAAAAGAGCGAGTTGTATCCTCACTACGTAGGCCTCTACTAGGTAGCCAATGGAAACCTTGTCATGGCGTTGGAGCTCGCAGGCCATTGTCTCCACGGTTATCAACCCCCGGCAACCTTGACACCGATCTGATGCGCCATGTACATGGGTCTCGTAGCTCACCGGCTACTCGCACGTCCCTTCCCGCTTCAATTGCGTCCCTGATCCTGCTTTGTTTTCTGAGCAGAGACGGATACTCTACCACGCCCCAGGGCGTGCTCACTCCTGCTATGGGGCGCGACCATCGCAGAGGGTGCCTGTTTCAATGGATCATCTTACGCTTATGTGATGTGATCTTTGTAGTACCCCTCGCTCCTGGGGCCAGACCCGATCGGATGCACTGGGCCCCCCTCATCGGCAGATAGCTGTTGCAGTGACTGGATGAACCAGGTCAAGGATCCGAGAAGGGTGTGATATCTATGTATCAAACTTAATTACAATACATCATGCTATGTAGTTTGATGTCAGATGCAAAATTGGGGGAAGATGATCAATGTCAACGCCCATGGACAGGGTCGCCATTTCGCATTCTGTTCACCTCACACCTATCTCCTATCTTAGGAGTGCCGCAGTCCTTGTATGGCAAGGAACATGACTTCTGGTACATAAATCACAATTTTCTAGAGAGAATCACAACGATAATCTCGATCACAGGGAGAAGGCTGGCGAGAGTGTTCCACCCAATACCGCTGCTGTGCCTCCAGAGGATGCCGAGGACTCTGGCTATCGCTCTAATGCGAAAGGGGGCTTCTCAGGATTTGCAGCGTTGAACATGGATAGTGGTCCAGTCGTTGAGGAAGAAGAGGATTTTGGTGGACTTATGGTACGTCGAGTGATATTAGTAGAAATCTTCTCTTTCTAATGCACTCTCGCTGTCAAGTCGACGCTGAAAGCCACGGCGGCCAAGAGCAAAAAAGACAAGAAGAAGGCGAAGAAGAGTGAATTTGTCGAGCCTCCTGCAGATCTTCATGAGGACCAGGAACCTCCATCTGAATCCAAGGCGCCGATCACGGTCACTGCTGACGATCTTGACGATGAATGGGGTCCAGTGAAGGAGAAGAAGAAGAAGGACAAGAAGGGAAAGGGTAAGAAGGGCAGTGCTGTGTCTCCCGCTGATTTAGATGAGGGAGAAGAACCAATCATTGAACCTAAAGCACCGGCGACGGTGACCGCTGACGACCTTGACGATGAATGGGGTCCAGTGCAAGAGAAGAAAAAACAGGATAAGAAGGGGAAGGACAAGAAGGGAGCGAAAGTTCAGAACGGGGATGAAGATGATCAGGAGAAAAAAGGTGCGTAATACTGATTTTGTTCGTTCAACAAAGAGTGAAAAGAGTGATATAGTTGCAGATTCTAATACTAATAAGACAACAGAATTTGAAGCTACTGCAGAAAAAGACGATGTTGCGGAGGTTGCTGATGAGGGTGGTCCAAAGATTCTTTCCAAAAAAGAAAAAGAGAAGCTGAAGAAAGAGCGTGAAAAGGTATGATCTCCAAAGATCCCCTGTATATCCCTTGATCTATCATCCAATCCCTAGGCAAAGAAAAAAGCTCAAGCTGCCGCTAAAAAAGCAGAAGGCGCAGCGGTCGAACCCAGCCCACGCACTACTGAGACTTCTTCCCCTGCCCCTGCTCCCTCCTCTGCGACGAACGAGGAAGGTGGAAATGATGAGGAAGAGGAACCTGCAGGTGCTAAGACGGACTCGAAGAAGAAAAAAAAGAAAAAGGGTAAGAAAGATGAGGATGTTGCACCCCCTGCACCAGCACCTACAGCCGGTAAGAAGAAAGGTGGTATTAGCGCCCTGAAGGCCTTGATGGAGGAGAAAAAGCGTCTTGAAGAAGAGGCGAAACGTAAAGAAGAGGAAGAGCTTAGACGGATTGAAGAGGAGGAGAGACGGGCTGCTGAAGAGGAGCGTAGGAAAGAGGAAGAGCGTCAGAGGAAAAAGGAGAAAGAGAAGGTGATTTCGACTCGTCTGTTGAATGTGTCGTAACCATCTCACGGCACTGTCTTTAGGCAAAGAGAGAGCTCGCGAAGAAGGAGGGACGGCTGCTCACCAAGAAACAAAAAGAAGAGAAACAGATGGCCGAAATCCGTAAACAAGCATTACTTGCCTCGGGTGTCCAGATTGAGGGATTGCAACAACCCGCCAGCGCCGCTGCACCGAAGAAAGTCGTCTACGGGAACCGTAAGAAGAAGGGCCCAGCTGCCAAGGATGTTGCATCAAAAGACGCATCGCCTGCCCCTGAATCTCGACCACGGAGCCCCGAGTCCCACAAGGAGGAGACCAAGCTCGCTGAGGAAGAGCGAGATGAATGGGACGCGTCGAGTGAAGAAGAGGATACGAAACCGGCTGCAAAGGCTGTTCCGGATACCAAGGATGACTGGGACGCGTCATCCGAAGAGGAGGAAGAGGCCAAGCCTGAACCTTCGAAGGTACCAAAAGGTGAGATGTTCATTCAGTCCTTCAATGCAGAGCATTCATACTTCGTTCTCAAGCAGCACAATCTGCGTCCAAACCTGCCGCGAAGGCAGCATCCACAACCAAGGCTGCACCACCTGCTAAGACAGTTTTACCTTCTAAACCGACACCGGCTTCCAAAGTATCACCTGCTCCCAAAGTTGCTGTTACAAAAGCCACTTCCGCTAAAAATGGCGTGCCTTCTGCGAAAGAGAAGGAGGAAGAATCAGAACAGGAATCATCTGAGGAAGAAGATTCGGACGACAGTTCGGACGAGGACTCGGATGAAGATTCAGATGAAGACAGTTCGGAGGAGTCTTCGGAAGAGGAACTTACGACTGCGCAGAAGATGGCTTTGCAGCGGAAGGCAGAGGCGGCTGAAAGACGACGGAAAGCACATGAGGTGGCATTGGCAGCAAGAAGTAAAGACGACCTACGGAGCCCTATTTGTTGTATTTTGGGACATGTCGACACGGGCAAGACGAAGCTTTTGGACAAGGCGTGTCGCTTTCCTGCAGCGATTGAATTTTTGTCTCATTAGCGACTTTTTTAGATTCGTCAAACTAACGTTCAGGAGGGTGAAGCCGGTGGTATCACGCAGCAGATTGGTGCGACTTACTTCCCTGTCGACGCCATCAAGACCAAGACTGCCGTCATGAACAAAGTAGGTTTGAAAGCCCTATTTGTTGTTACTCTGTTCTCTAATATTGATGTCAATTTAGGATGGAACTCAAGAATACAAAATTCCTGGACTACTCGTTATTGATACCCCGGGACACGAGTCATTCACCAATTTGCGTTCTCGTGGAAGCTCTTTGTGTAATATTGCTATTCTCGTCGTTGATATAATGGTGTGGCACTCTTCACCTTTTATATCTATATAAGTCGAAGGCTCCTGACATCTCCATTTAGCATGGCCTTGAAGCTCAGACTCTTGAATCCCTTCGCCTCCTCCGCGATAGAAAGACGCCGTTCATTGTCGCGCTTAACAAGGTGAGGCGGGCTTCTCTATTATCTATTTTTATACTGCTAACATAGTGACGCTCAGATCGATCGTATGTACGGCTGGCAACCCACGCCCGACGGTGCCTTCCGCGAATCCCTGGCAAAACAAAACAGGGCTGTGCAACGCGAATTTGAGGACCGTGTGGCCAAGACCATCCTTGCCTTTGCAGAAGAAGGTCTCAATGCGTGCTTGTACTATGAAAATAAGAACTTCGCACGCAATGTTTCCCTCGTCCCAACGTCCGCGATCACAGGTGAAGGTGTTCCCGACATGATCATGCTACTCGTGAATCTTACGCAGCAGCGCATGAGCGATCGTTTGATGTATCTATCAGAGCTGGAGTGTACTGTATTGGAGGTGAAGGTTATTGAGGGAATCGCTGGTTCTCGCCTGCTCGTTGTTGGCCCCGACGATGATGAAGAAGATCTCAAAGAGGAAATTATGTCGGACCTAACAAATCTACTCAATAGTATTGATAAGTCTGGACGTGGTGTCTGCGTCCAGGCCTCGACCCTGGGTTCGCTCGAAGCGTTACTCGATTTCCTCAAATCGAGTAAAATTCCGGTTTCCGGAATTAACATCGGTCCTGTGCACAAGAAAGACATCATGCGTGCCGCGACGATGTTGGAGAAAGCGAAAGAGCTTGCTTGTATACTATGCTTCGACGTCACCGTCGATAAAGAAGCCGAACGTCTCGCTGAGGAGATGGGTATTCGATTATTCAAAGGTAGTGTTGTCTCCTGTGAGCATGAGTACGTCAATCTGATCATAATCTGTTGTATAGCGGATATTATCTACCATCTCTTCGACTCCTTCAAGGCATACAACGAGGAGATCATGGAGGCAAAGCGGAAAGACGCAGCACCCCAGGCTGTCTGGCCATGCCGATTGAAGATCATCGCAGCCTTCTGTAAGCGCGACCCGATCATTTTAGGCGTCGATATTCTCGACGGTTCATTGCGTGTGGGTACGCCCTTAGCTGTGGTCAAGACGGACCCAGTTACGGGCAAAAAGGAGGTCATCTCTTTAGGCAAAATGTACTTTACTATCTTCGTTACTTCACCTTTGACTGATCGACTTCGCGATTAGCACGTCACTTGAAATCAACCACAAGACTCAGGATGTAAGCCTATCATCTCTCGTGCCTGTGTAACGGAACTCCATATCTCGTCTCTAGATTGTGAAGAAGTCTCAGGCTGGTGCGGGAGTGGCGGTGAAAATTGAACATGCCGTATACGAGTCTGCGAAGATGTATGGCCGACATTTCGATGACAAGGACGAAATTCTTAGCCTCATCAGCCGACAAAGTATTGACGTACTCAAGGTATATCACTGCATAATGGCCAAAGTTGTTCAATTTTCTAATGCCTTCTTCCCTTTTAGGAGACATTCAAAGCTGATGTTTCAATGGAGGAGTGGCATCTCATTAAGGCACTGAAGCCAGTACGTGTAAACTTCCTATGTTGTCCGGTGGGAATGATCACTCACGAGTTCAATGTCTAGCGATTCAATATTCCGTAGATTTGTGTTCTTATCCCGCATGACTTGACCATTCTCCTACTATGAGTGAGATTTCCGAAATATTTGTTTCCTCCGGCAACTAAAACATATAGCTATACCGCTTTGCATGTATACTGTACTAATTGACTTTGACTTGTTGCTTTATGTGTGCCATCTTGTGGACACGAGATAACGGTATTCCTACTTGCATTTTTCTACTCCTGGAGGTGTCGACAGAGTGACAGACTGTGGATGATTATAGACAGTGGAAACGGAAGGGGCAATGGAGTCTGGTAATAGTCGCAATATACTAGCATTATCAGGCAAAACACAGGAAGAGGAAGGGAATAAAGGTGTACAATATTCCTTGAAGACACATTACAGAAAGCCGCTGGGGAAAGCAGAACACA